>JACEFZ010017894.1:0-24817 GCA_014155875.1 Cepaea nemoralis
TTTGTTTTTCCTTTTCCCCCCCCCAGTTCTTGCTTGTTCTTGTTCATCTTTTTCTTCTTCTTCTTTGCTTTCTGAGCGACCGGCACTCATATCATTGTATTAAAAGCAGCGTTAAGCGGTATGCTTCCAAATCTCCCTCAGCTGTGTTTCGAACGCGGTATATGGTATTGTGAATTGTGTTCACACCCATGTGCCACAGCGCCGGTTATAGCTGGGACAACAAACAGTAACACAGTCTACATCAACATGATCCAAATACCAGAGGACGAGAGGCTCGGGGGGAGGGATCGTGGACGCCAAAGCCTGCTCCAGTACATGCAACTGACGAAGAGGAAGAAGAAGATACACATGGCGAAGCTCAGTGTCTCCTGATTGTTCTTGTGTATGCTGGTCTATGTCTCAGTGGTTAGCCTGGCCGAAGATAAAAGTGCTGACTCTGAAACTTAATTTGAGCTGATGGTGAGGTAGGCGGTTCATCCCCTATGCCAGTCAGATGGGTTTAAACGTTAACTTCTTGTTCAGAAAGGAATGGCAACGTAAACATTACTAGACAAGTAGCACATAGACCAGGTGATAAAAAAGGCCAAGCGGGGTTTGATTGCGATGCGGGAGATGGCGGTGGCAAACTGTGAGCAGCGCCATTATGTCTTGTTTACGAGTGCCTGGACCTTTCTGTTTTTGGGCATGCGATGGCGATCCTGACTATCAGCCGTAAGCATATGGGCAGGGTGGAGAGGATGTAGAACGAAGCTGCGCGTATTTTTCTTGGTTGTATAAGAGATACAACATGCAGCGCGATGCGCTACCTTCTTGATTGTCCAACCAAGGGGAGAGAATACAAATTTGCCGACCACGTTCCTACATCAGAGTTAACGCAAACACACAACATCCACTGCATAGTGAAATTAAGAAGGTAAAGGGCAGCGGGTTAAAAAGAGGAAAGTCGTGGATGGGTCAAGCCGAAGACATTCTTCAAAAGGTGTGTTCAATTGAGGACACAGAACCTGGCAATGAATGGGTACAAGTGCCAACAAAGTTTTGTACGCCCTTTTCAGTTTGTATCCAACTAGACAGAAAATGCTGGCACAAAAATCCGGCTGCTGAGGAGGAGAAAGTACAGGCTTTGATCTTCGAGAATTATTTAGAGGGTTATGCTGTCATTTACACAGATGGGTTCGGTCGTTCGACACGTGAGCAGTTCATGGGCATTCATGGCTCAGGCTGGAGGGAGAACTGAGAAGGAATATTCTGGTGCTTTTGCCTTAATTGCATGGAGAACATGACAGTAAGTAACACAATAACATGGCTTGAGACAGGTCTTCACTCGGGCATGCATTCTTAGTGACTCAATGAGTGAGCTCATTAAAATAGCGATGGGTTGGGCCCGAAGATTAATTTTATTTTCGTGCCAGGGCATGCGGTTGTACAAGGAAATGAGCGGGTTGACAGGCTTGCAGGTAAGGCTACTGTGAAGGGCGAACAAGCCATGGACTAAACTGATATACTGAAAAGTCGTTTGTGAGAACCAAGTGATGACTGTGAATCTACAACAATGGTCAGACTGCGAGAACAGCAAGTTAAAAGAGTTGTGACCAAAAATGAATATGCAGGAAGCGAGAAAGAATTAATAAACCAACATAGAACAGATGTAGTTAGCCGCTACACGCAGCGGGATTTGCTGAGGAGGGGATCCTAGTACGTATGGACTGAATGTTTCGATGTGCAATGAGGATGATCTGTCGACTAACTAACTAACTAACTAACTAACTAACTAACTAACCAACTAACTAACTAACTAACTAACTAACTAACTAACTAACTAACTAACTAACTAACTACTACCTAACTAACTAACTAACTAACTAACTAACTAACTAACTAACTAACTAACTAACTAACTACCTAACTAACTAACTAACTAACTAACTCCCTCCCTCCTTCCCTCCCTCCCTCCCTCACTCATTCACTCACTCACTCACTAACTATCTAGAGAAGTAGCAATGCGTTGATTGCATCGTGTTGCAAAGAACATGCGATATTAAATACACACACACACACACACACACACACACACACTCATATATATATATATATATATATATATATATATATATATATATATATATATATATATGTATATATATATATATATATATATATATATATATATAATATATATATATATGCCTCATGATTCACTGCCATAACACAGAATGTATCGTGTGTATGAAATGTTACATGTGCATGAACGAGACAGTACAGAGACATACGCAAGCTGGTGTGACATTGAAGCCCAACATCTGCACATAAAATAGGGGCTCAACACTTGAACCGACAATCAACAAAAGCATTAATGTATTTATTAGGTGCCATATCTAGCACACTAGATTTTATACTGAAATGATAAGGTTACATATATTACCAATAATAGGAGTAACTGAATACACATGCTCACCTCATTTATGAACCCCGTTGTTGATTCTGGTTTTTGTAACTGTATGGTCTGATGTTGCTTGTGTTCCAAGAATTGATATTAATTTCAATTAGGGCACGAACGAACGAACGAACGAACAAACTTTATTTTCAAAGGGTTAAGAATTGGGCACGCAGGCCCGTCTAACATTCTGCCCTTCTATCACTCTCTTTCATACATTATTTCATTCACACATCATTCAAGGCTAACAAAGAACAGCAACAATATAAAAGATATGCATTATAAAGGCATGGACAAAATGCGAACATCAAAACTATACGACACAGTAATATTAGATAATGGTCTGACACTTGTTATTAGCCATGTGGAATATACTGGCCTACAAAAAGGGGACTGGCTGTTATACTAGGGTTTTGTTGTTATTATTATTATTATCTCTATTATTAAGGGGGAAGATAATCCGTATTGAGATAGTGTTCGAATAATTTGCGATTATATTAATAGGGATTGGTGATGTCTTTGATTTCTTGTGGAAGATTGTTCCACAGCTGAGCTGCAGAGTACGTTAAGCTTGTTTTGTATAAGTCAATCCTAGGCTTCGGAATGTGTAGTATATTTAAACGTTTACTGTGTCTAGCATTATATTTAAACAATGGCCAAAGGTAATTTGGGGCATTCCGATGCAGGATTTTGTGAATTAGTTTAGCTTTATTGAAAAGCAAGCGTTTGCGGAATGGTAGTAACTGAAGGCGTTTATACAGGCTAGGATTGTCAGATAAATGTTTGCTATAAATGAGACTCATGGCCCGTTTCTGGAGTGAGTAAAGTCGCTTGGTGTTTGAATTAGAACAACCGTCCCAGATTGTGGAGCAGTAGTCAAAGTGTGTCTGTATATGAGAAGTATAGAATAGTTTCCTTGTGTCCTCATCAAAGAAGTTTTTAATTTTGGCGAGTTGGTAGACTTTTTTCGCTGTTTGTTTAATGAGCGCTTGAACGTGGGAATTAAAAGTTATGTTTCTATCAATGATTAGGCCTAATGTTTTGTGCTCAATTACACTTTCTACTGGCATGTTATCGATGTGAAGTTGAAGTGATGTGTGTGAGCTTAGAGTTTGAAGTTTTTGTCTGGTTGTTAGTAACATTGATTTTGTTTTAGTGATGTTAATTTGCATACTGTTTGAATAGCTCTACCTAACTACATTATTTAATTCTTGTTGTAAAGACGACTCCAGTAAAATACAGTTTTCAGCGTTTGTGTACACTGTACAGTCATCTGCAAATAGATCGCAGGACGACGAAAGATGCAAATGTAGATTGTTAATATATATGGCAAATAATAGAGGGCCATGAATAGAGCCTTGCGGTACTCCAATATTGAAGGTAGTGGTTTGAGACAGAGATTTATTATGTGATACTACTTGCTTTCTGTTTGATAGAAAAGATGATATTAGATTGACTACATTAGGGCCAATTTTCATTGTCTCAAGGTTTTTAATTAAAATAACATGGTCTATCATAGACTGTTGTTGTTTATATTCTGGTGCCAATTTTCTATCATGTTTGTTAGGGCCGTATGGCAAGAATATTTTGGTCGAAATCCTGATTGGCTGTCAACAATAAGCTTGTTGCGAACTAAATACTGTAATGTTACTTTATGGATGTGTTTTTCTAGTGGCTTAGATAGTGATGATAGTAAGGAAATGGGTCTGTAATTGTTCGGGAGACCATTGTCCAATGAACCAGATTTAAGAAGAGGGTACACTTTAGCGATTTTGAGAGCTGATGGAAAGTGGCCTTTAGTGAGACACTGATTATATACATAGGTTAGTGATGTACAGATCTCTGGCGCAGCACAACGGAGAATCCGGTTGCTGATTCCATCTAACCCAGATGAGGTTGTGTTTTTTAGGTTACTGAGGTAAATGGATACTTCAGTGATTGTCATTAGCGGTATGTCGGAAAGAATATCGCGGGAGCATCTATTCTCGCAAAACGATGACAATAAAGATAAGTTGCAAGGAGAATTAGGTATTGAAGCCTTCAACTGGTTTATGTCAGTTTGACAAAAATTACTGAATTGGTCGCATGTAATATGATTTGATGGTAAAGAATTTCGGAAGTTATACTTGTTTGTCAAGGTGTTAATTGCCTTACTATTTGTTTTATCCATTACTAAGTTCTTAAAGTAATTTTTCTTTTCCCGTCGTATGTTATCTTGAACTTTGTTTCTAAGAGTACGGTATGCACTGAGATTCCGCTTTTTATGTGCTTTATCTCTATCTCTCATAATTTCAAGTATTTCCTGGGTTATCCAAGGTGGCTTGACGTGGTGTTTTACTCGAACTTCCTTGACTGGCACATGTCTATCAAAAACATCAATAAAGGTTTTCCTCCAGAATTCCAGAGCATAATCCGAGTCAGGAAGCTGATAAACATTGTCTAGAGGTGAACTGAGCAAGTCCTGTAAAAATGCGTTTTGGTTGACATTTTTGTAACTTCTATATTTTACACTTATGTGTTTATAATTCTTCTCTTCTTCTTCGTATTCTTCTTCAGCTTTCCGAGCCATTGAGGTTCTTTGCTGCAAATACAATCCGTCTCCATTCGTCTCTCTGGTTGACCTTCTCTTGCCAGTCGTTAATTCCAAGTGCTTGTAGGTCTGTACATGTATTATCTCTCCACCGTCTTCTTGGTCTACCTCGGGGTCTACGGTCATTTATTTCCTGAGTGTAAGCGAGTTTTGTTTCCCTATTATCTTCCATTCTTTCTATATGCCACAGCCATTGTAGTCTATTAGCCTTCATGATACCAGTGATTAGCGGGGACTTAAACAGATCATAAATGTCTTTGTTACTTCTTCTTTTCCACTCTCCACTTTGTATATCCCTAATGGGTCCAAAGATGCGTCTTAAAACTTTGTTCTCAAAGGTTTGTAACAAGGCTTCGTCACCTTTCGTTGTACTCCAGGTTTCAGAGCCATACAGCACAACTTATGTGTTTATGTTTAGGAGTTTTAATTCCTTTTTTAGACCACGTGCAGCATATTGGATAGTGATCGCTCATTGCACAATTGGGTACGGTGCATTCTATGATGTTGTCTGAGCAAGTTATATAAATGTGATCTATGACTGTTGAAGATGGCTTTATTACTCTAGTAGCTGGTTGTATTATTTGTTGGAAATTGTATGATGCAATTATATTTTCTCATATTATGTTGGATTTGTTGGTGTCAATGTTAAAGTCTCCGAGTAGTATAATTTCCTTCCCGGAAGCGAAAACCACATCCATCATGGTAGTGAAGTTTTCGTACCATACGTGTCCAGCACTGGGATTTCGACAGAGGTAGCCAATTATCAGGGGTGTGCGGTTTTGAAGTTTTAGCTCTAACCAAATACATTCTATTTCGCAAGTTTCAAAGTCTAGCCTACGGTGAGCATTTAGTAAATTAGAAACATAGATTACTATGCCTGTCTCTTGTTTCCTACAGGGATCCCTTCTAAAAACTTTGTACCCGTTAATAGAGATGTCCTCATCTGAAATGTTATCATTAAGCCTACTTTCACTAAGGCCGAATAAATGAAAATTTTGATTAAGAATAGAAAATAACTCTGGTAGCTTGTTAAATAAGCTGCAAATGTTTAAGTGTCCAAGGCGTATTCCTGACTTATTGAGCCAGTGTTGCCACTTCTCAGACATTTCATCCATGAAGAAAGTGTAAATTAGTCAAAGTTAAGCAAAAATACAAGATCATAAAAAATCACAATTACATTAACATACAAAATATCAGTAATACAAATCGATAAGTAAATGACAATATTATAACGATATGACTAATTGGACCAACGAATATAATGCAAACAAGGAACAAAACGAATTAAAGAACATACAACAAATAATTAACCTGAAAAAAAACTACTTCACAAGCTAAGTAACCAACTGTTATCCAAAAGAATCAATAAATGACTATACAAGTCAATGTCTCCGTTTAAAGCGGGGAGTCATGACCCCCTCACTCAGAGTATAAACGCGATAAAAAAAGTATTATAAAAGATATCTAAGTGTCAATCTCTGTGACTTCAATATGAGTCCATGTTTACAGCCACGTACAATCTAATACGTTGCTATATAAATCAATAACCAAGTATGCGCATAAACATTCTAGGAGAGGCTCTTCCTTGTACCGAGATCCGGTGTTGCTTTGTGCTGAATTGCTAGTAAATACCAGGCTGTGTTGGTCCTTGGTACAGCGACATCATAAGTGCCTGACGAAGTGAAGCTGGGATAAACCGTGTGAGGTATAACAACTATGGGTTACAATGGAATGGATACTGTTGATTTCTCACGGGTGTGTAACGACTTCCAACTACAGGCTCTGATTTGTGGCTAACAGGAGGCTGTGGTGGCACGTTGTTGTTACTACTGGATTGATCCTTGCTGTGGAGAAGAGGGAACGTATCTTCATAATTATTACCCTCCTGTTTGAAAGAGGGCGTATTGTACGGATTTGGTGTGGTGGAAATATTCCGTCTGGCTTGGATATCAGGTGCCGTGGTTATGAGTGGTCTGCTCTCTTCTGGCCTATTTGTACTTGATGTGGCGGCAGTATGTCGTCTGCCTTGAGTTTGAGGTGGTGTAGCTAAAAGTGTCCTACGCGATCCAGTATTGGATGTAGGTTGTGTCCGTTCTGGGTATTTAATATTTTTGGCGAGCAAGCTGGTGCCCAATGTAGACAAATGTACTTGATCCTTATAAATTCGCTTTTTAGGTGCTCCAGTCTGTGAAGTAAACACCGGTGTGTTGTTGATGAACTGTACGTTGTTGTGAGAACAAACCTTCTGCAATATGGTGTTATTTATGTCAGCTAGACGACGCTGGAATCCATAACTCGGTGATATGATGAAGGAGAAGAAAATGGACGAGTTATGAAACGTGTGACATAATCTGTTCAAGAGCGCCAGCAGTTGAGATGTTGTGATTTGCTGGTTGTTCATGGTGTCATTGATACCAATAGGAACGCTTGCCTTTTTTATGTTAAGAGTTACAGCTAACCTCCTAATCTTGTCTTTTAGCCGGTCAACACCAGCCCCAGGCAATGAAATTATGGAAACAATGTCTTTGTCTGTAGTGGCCATCCGGTAGCTGTATAGACCTTTAATTAGAGAGTCGCCTATTATAATGTGTGTACAGTCGGGTCGTGCTGTCTGCACATGTTGGTTGTCAGTACGCCTTGCCCGTTGTTTCTCCCATTTAGCAGCAGTCTTTACGTCACCATGTGACTCTCCCTTTGTTTCCTGGAGGCGTGTGTTGTCTGTTGGCAATGCACTATAGCCCTGTACGTTTTCTGACGAATTTTCTTGAAGCACTTCGAATCTGGTGCTTATTTTTGCACCAATGTGATAGACTGCTTGTAGCGTTTTATCTTCCTCTGCACGTTGAGGTTTTTTCGCGTCTTGTTGTGTTATTTGTTTTTGGTGAAACTGGGCTTCAAGATTCTCCGAATTTGATACAGCTGCTTGGGAGTTACACGCTTGTTCAGTTGAGTTGGTGGTGGACTCGTGCTGTAAAGTTTCTATTGTTTTTCTTAGCAACAGATTTAAACCCGTTGAGGCCACTAAGACAGTTCATAAATAAAGACAAGTATTGTTTCGTAAGCACAGACGCAGATGAAAGGAGTAGGCTTTAGGGGACACACTTTTTTTTTTTTTGCATATCCTTTACAGGAATCGCTGTCAACATCAGCATCTTTCAGCTGATTTCTTGGCAAGATTACGCGCAGTAGTTTGCCATTGCTTTCTGAGCGACCGGCTCAATACCACGTAAGTTACCCACGCGGAGAGAACCGCTACCGATTCTCGCGAAACGTCACGTTACTTACGAGAGTATACGAGATTACGGAGAAAATCGTTTAATCTCTAGACCAGAGAGACAGGCAGGGGACACACTAGACAACATAAAAAATGACCGGAATTCGAACGTGTCACTTCCAGATGACGACAGAGCCTCGCTGTAGGAACATGCGTACTTCGAGTATGGCCAACTTGACCCCATAAAAAGGTGCCTTCAACAGCCAGGCCTGTCATCCCCAATTGTAGAGGTCTCTAGTTGGAGCAATGAGTTCGACGGTGTACGTGGGGCCGAGGTGGCATAGTGGTTTGGCTCTTGCCTGCCAAGAGAACGGATAGGGTGAAATCAGGCGTGCTACACATTTTCTTATAGTCCATGCCGTGTGGCGTTGGTGATCATGTCTGTCCACAGCTTTCTGTCTCGTGTACTGCCAATATTCTTATAGTCCATGCCGTGTGGCGTTGGTGATCTTGTCTGTTCACAGTCTTCTGTCTCGTGTACTGCTAATCTTCTTACAGTCCATGTTGTGTGGCGTTGGTGATCTTGTCTATCCACAGTCTTCTGTCTCGTGTACTGCCAATCTTCTTATAGACTCAGAAAACATGCTGATTAGGGTGAGGACAGGTAAGCTTCGTGCAGAGTGGCTTGCTTAGCTTCGGAAGTCACGGGTGACAAGCATCGTCTGGATCTTTTTTTCCGGGGCATGCTGGTGTGCTGGGGAATGAACAGGCGGACAGATTGGCTGGCTCTGCAAAACTTGGTGGAGTATTGATGCATGACAAGACAGACGTGGTTGCGGCCTTGTGGGAGCACGTGTACACCTCGGAGGAGCAGATGGATCACCATAGTCTGGTAAGAATGCGACAGCGAGGGGTGACGAGGGGATCTGGCCGATGCTCGACGCTTAGAGGAAAGGCGAGACGCACATATAATCAGATTGCTACTGGTGCTATTGGGGTTGGAACTCTTCACTGGCTTCCGAAGATGGGGACGGAGCGCTTATGGGAATGCCCCGAATGCTGTGATGTCGGTCCCTAAATCAATCAATCAATCAATCAATCAATCAATCACCAATCAATCAATCAATCAATCAATCTTCTTATAGTCCAAGTCATCTGGCTGATAATGTCTGTCTACAGCCTTCTGTCTCTTGTACTGCCGATCTTCTTATAGTCCATGCCGTGTGGCGTTGGTGATCATGTCATTCCACAACCTCTGTACCGTGCACTGCTAATCATTTCTAACACCGATGTTCCTCCATGCTATGATATAAAACTGTCCAACATCGTCTCTCTTTCTCCCCCCCTGCCTCTCTTCCCCTCCAACATTCCCGTTGTGGCTACATACTCCAACGTTCCTTTTCTCATAACATGTCAAGACCATGCAGTATCAAACCGAAAACGATCTAATGACGTCGTCAAAATTACATAAAGCATCATAGTATAATAACATTATAATGGTTGAGTACACGATAAAAACCAGGTCACATCACGTAAAGGCGAAGGCTGCAAATGTCGCCACTATACTCTCAATATAACCTCAGATGAACACACACAAACTTACATCCAGTTTACCTTCCTACACAAGAAGCCATCGATGACCTAAGGATATAATTACTTTGTGTAACAAACGGTGATGCTTTCGTGTTTCTAGAAACATTTCAACAAGCAGGACTTGTACATTTTATGTAATTTCTGTCTTTTTCTCCTGTTTTCCTTCGTTATCTCTCTTTAGAATTTCTTAGCGTATCTGTTCTTTTAATCTGGTGTTTTTCCTTTACGTGTAAATTTCTCTTTTGTTCCTTATTTGTTTACCTATAGTGCCCTCTGTGGCAACGGGGTTACGGATGCGATTCATAATCCCGTATACCCGATTTCGAAACACAGCGGTGCTGTTTTTTCCCCGAAAAAGACATGGGTGCCGGTCGTTCAGAAAGCAATGGCAAACTACTGAACGAAAAATATTCCCAGGAATCACGAACAGCGAAAATACCGGGGTTGACAGCTACGTCCTGTGAAGGACATGCAACTAAATGTAAAATAGTAATAGAGAAAATAGACACAAAAGTGAATACGTAATAACACGTCAAGATTAACA
The DNA here is from genome assembly GCA_014155875.1 of Cepaea nemoralis. NCBI lineage: Eukaryota > Metazoa > Mollusca > Gastropoda > Stylommatophora > Helicidae > Cepaea > Cepaea nemoralis. Next base: position 10,376 of record JACEFZ010017894.1, read on the forward strand.
AAGTTACATGAGAAATGTCTGCTCTATTCAACTAATCACGCATACTGCGTCCGAAACACAGCTGCGGACGATATTGCAGCAGACCGCTTTCCATTGCTTTTTATTTTCATAAAATGGTATGGGTGCCGGTGGTTCAGAAAGCAATGACAAAATACTGAACGTAAACTTGCCAAGAGGTCACAAACAGCTAAAAGAAGGCTGGGGTTGACTACGACGTCATGTAAAGGATATACAACTAACTTAACAATATATACATACAAACATACATACATACATACATACATACATACATACATACATACATACATACATACATACATACATACATACATACATACATACAAACATACAAACATACATACATACATACATACATACATACATACATACATACATACATACATACATACATACATACATACATACATACATACATACATACATACATACATACAAACATACATACATACATACATACATACATACATACATACATACATACATACATACATACATACATACATACATACATACATACATACATACATACATACATACATTCATTCATACATACATACATACATACATACATACATACATACATACATACATACATACATACATACATACATACATACAAACATACATACATACATACATACATACATACATACATACATACATACATACATACATACATACATACATACATACATACATACATATGTAGCAGTATGTGTATATTGGGTGGGCAAAACTACAGCACGCTTGAGCATCAGGATGGAATGGGAAGAAGGATGCTCAAGTCGTGACGTAGTTTGTTGTTAGGAACCAGTCAACATCTGGGCCTGGAAGAGAGAAGACGCCATGTTGTATGAAGGTTGTAGAAGTTGTCATCAAGATGAAATAAATCTCTATTTATACTCAAACATAGAACTCGTTAGTCCTATTTATCTGTGCGCTGTTACAAAGGACTGAATTGGTGCCCATGACACAGGATACGAACTTGGAGTGTCGCGGAATCACAATATGCTGTCCAGGTCGAACATCGAACTAAAATCAAAGTTTTGAAGATCTCGTTCTGCTTGCATCAAATACCCAGAGACAGAATTACGGCACGGTTCTATACTTATGTTGAACGAAAAAGCGAAGTTGATAAATGGCCACTACGTCGTCTGTGAGAATTACAGCAGTCAAAAGCCCGGCTAGGGGTGGTTGTCTGTAAATATTTTTCAGAGTCCTCGTTGCTATCAAGAATCCTAGATGTATAGGCAGTCGTTGTCACCTGAGTTATGAAAGCCGGCTTGCCAGGGTGAGTTGCTGTACAGTGGTGATCATCTCGCTGGATCGTTTGAAATAAGAGGCTCAGGAAAAAGAAACCTTCAAGGCAAGTCGAATCAAGTAGAAACATTTTACTAACAGAGCAGTTGTCTACTTCTCGTGAAGATAGATTGCCTGGAGCGAACTAAAAGCCGCAGAATCCTGACCTTGAGACTTTTTGAGGAATAAGAAGAAATGGAAAGCTTATTAACAGCAGCGATACCGCTAAAGAACTCTCGGAAGTGGGAGAGGCAGACTGGGCTGCCGACCTACTGAAACTATCGCTTTCCTGAATTACACCGATTCTCAAGACGTCGCTTTGATGTGCCCTGTTATCGGGTGAATAGAAGGTGCAAGGCTGGTAGGGACCCAACCAAGGGTTGAAGTTACTGAGAAGAAGAAACTACCTGAAGTGCGTGATCGATTGGAGGAGCATTTCAACTGGCACAGACTCCTGGCGTTTGAATTCTACCTGATAACGAACGTAGACGAATCCGTCTTTCTTGGATCGGGAGCAAATTAGGGTAATTGGTGAACTTTAAATATTATTTTACCTACAATTGACTAGTTGAACAATTCTGTTGTGTAAAGTAAATACGATCATATTGTTAATTTAGCTGGTTACAAGTGTGAAATTGATTTTATTGCTATATATAGAAATATTTCAGCATGACGGAACAAGATTCATTGGCACAAGTTTTAACGGGGGTAGGAACAGCGGTAGGTAGACTTAATACGGTCATAAAACAACAGGGAATGGCAACTGAAATTGTCAAGTTTAGTGGACAGGCCAGAGATTTTAAAAAGTGGGTAACTTCTATAGAGAAATATGCATATTTGGTGTCAGCATCAGATGAAGAGAAAATGAGACTTGCTTATCAGGCAGCAACAGAACCGGTTTCAGATCATATCCGAAGAAAATTAGAGGCTAGAGTAGATGAGACATGGGAGCAGTTCAAAGACGACCTAGCCCATAAATACGCGGAAATAACGGATCCACAACATGCGTTTTCGGTGTTGAGACAGTCTAAACAAAACACTGGAGAGACGGTACAATTGTTCAGCGATAGGTTGATTAACCTGGCTGAAGAAGCATTCTTAGGACAGAATGTACGAGGAGAGGAGGTGGAGAGGATGTTAGTCGGGATTTTTGTAGATGGCATAAAATCCGATGGATTGAAGTTTAAGCTGATGAGAGAAAACCCCGAGAGGTTATCACAAGCTGTAGATATTGCGGTACAAGAAGAAAATTTGAGACGTAGATTTAGATTGAGAACAGGACGAGAAATAGGAACTAGTCGAGAAGACAGGATTGAGGAGCCTATGGAGATAGGACAAACAAGGTTCGGATGGAATAGGAGAGGAGGTATACAGACGTTACAAGGTAGTAATAGAAGTACTTATGATGAAAGAAGACATATGAGGTATCCTACAAGTGAGACAGTAGGTAAAACGAACAACACAAATATAGTCTGTTGGTTTAGTGGTCAACGCGGACATGTTTCTCGTTTTTGTGATAACAGGCGTGTCCAGTCGAATACACAAAGTAGAAATGGCAATAGCAGGTTGAATAGGAATGTTGAAGATAGACACAGGAGTTTTACAGGTACAAGAACGCAGGAAAACCGGAGCCCTACCTATTGAATAGGACCTGTAGTAGGAGGGAAAATAATAAGGTCCCAAGGTTTAAAGAATATGTTAATAACAGGCATAGTAGGACGAGTAGAGAATACTTTCAACTAGATGAAATCAAACAGTTTACAGAAAATAAAACAGATCATAGCTCATGTATAATAGAAATAGGAAAATATAGAGTTCGTACATTAATTGATTCAGGAGCTCAGGTTAGTGTAATTAAAGAAAGTTTTTTGTATAAAATAATGAGAAATTGTAGAATATTTAAGAGTCATAATAATCTTCACTCTGTTACAGGACAGAATTTACAAGTAATTGGACAGACAATGATCAATTTTAAATTAGGGGGGATCAACGTAAGACATCTTTTTCATGTAGTAAAAGATTTAAATAGAAACATGCTTATAGGAAGAGATTTTTTAATAAAAAACGGAGTAAGACTTCTCTTTGATTTACACAAATTAAAATTCAAGGACGTGTATGTAGATATGGAAGAAGACATGCATATATCGGCACTAGTTAGAATTAAAATGTCCACGACGTTAAAACCACAGTCGGTTAATTTGATACAAGCCAAGGTAAAGAGAAACCCATATTATGTGGCAGGACACACAGTTTAGAATCACTGAATTGCAAAAGGAATGTAATTGATGAGCCTGGTCTTGAGGTCCCGGATGGAATAATATCGTTAGATAAACACTTAACCTTTCCAGTAATGATTATTAACAATACAGGTAGAGAAATTAAATTATACAGAGGATGTGTAATAGCCAAACTAGAACATAACATTAGTGACATATTGGCAACGGATAGAGTAGAAATGTCGGGAACAAATTATTCAAAAACTTCTAGTGAAAGAGTTAATAACAGACGCGGACGCGGAAGAAGAGGGAACGTACAAATGGATGAATTGATCCATCCATTCAGAAGAAATACAACCCAAATACATTCACTAGACAAAATGACAAGGGAACAAGAATTGTTGGCACAGTTGAAAGCTCCACCAGAAAATAAGAAAGTATTAGAACAACTTATAAAAGAAAATCAGGATGTATTTGCAATTAATGATTTAGAATTGGGAAGGACAAAAACAGTTACAATGGAAATAGATACGGGAGACCATCCACCAATTAGTTTAAAACCATATAGAACTCCATTAAGAAATAGGGAAGTTGTTGAAAAGGCAACAGAAGATATGTTGAAAGCAGGGATAATAACAAGATCGAAGTCAGAATGGTCATCTCCGATATTAATTGTGACCAAACCTGATGGTTCAAATCGGTTCTGCTCTGACTATCGGGCGTTAAACAAAATCACTAAGAATGTAGCGTACCCATTGCCGGTGATTGATGATATTTTGGGGTTGCTTAATGGCTCTACATTCTTCACGACACTAGACGCAAGATCAGGATTCTGGTGTATCCCGATGTCGGAAGACGCTCAAAAGAAGAGTGCTTTTTGTACTCATATGGGTTCTTACGAATTCTTACGAATGCCATTCGGGGTTCGAACGGCTCCATCTCACTACATGCTGTTAATAAATGAGGTATTAGAGGGTATGCAAAAGTTTGCATTGGCATACATAGACGACATTCTAATCTATACAGCAGGGGATGTGGATGATCACTTAAAACATGTCAGATTAGTATTCGACAGATTAAGAGTACATGATGTTAAATTGAAGCTTAGTAAATGCCAGTTTTTAAAAACAGAAACAAAATATTTGGGGTATATTATTAATAGAGACGGAATTAAACCAGACCAAGACAAAATAAAGGTTATTAAAGAGTTACCTCCTCCAACTAACGTAAAAGAAGTGCGTGCTTTTATTGGAACCTGTGGGTATTATAGGCGCTTTATCCCAGGGTTTTCAAAAATAGCAGAACCTATTACTAATTTAACGGGCAAATACGCTAGATTTAAGTGGGATGATGAGTGTCAAAAAGCGTTCGAGTTTAAAAAAAACAGCTTAACAGTGGTACCACTATTGACGCATCCAGATTTGAATAAACAGTTAATACTATATACAGATGCTTCGGATAATGCTATAGGAGCGTGTTTGGTTCAACCATATGAAGGAAAAGAATCTGGAATACCAGGAGTTAAAAATGAAAGGCCAATTTATTTCTTGTCTCATAAACTTAGCAGGTCTCAAAAGAAATGGTCGACTATTGAGAAGGAGGCTTATGCTATTCATTATGCTCTACAGAAACTTAACTACTATTTACATAAAGCAAATTTTGTTATTAGAACTGACCATATGCCTTTAAAATCTCTGTTAGAAGCTCCAGTGCAGAACAGGAAAATACAGACGTGGGCATTGAATCTACAGGGATACAATACAAAAATTGAATACATACCAGGTAGGATTAACACATGTGCTGATTTATTGTCTAGGATCCCGTATCCACAGTCATCAGGAGATACAGAAGATGAAGGTGAACCAGAGATCGACGACCGAAACTGGCAAGTAATATAGATTCTGCCATAATAGAAGTTTGAGAGTTTACCATCGGATCAAGAGTCTGAACCTAGAGCAGAAGACCCACATTTAGCACAATTTAATATGAAAGAAGAACAAGAATTAGATCCAAAAGTCATACAAATAAAACAGAAATTAAAAGAAACGGAGGAGAATAAATATAAGAAGAATTATTTAGTTTTGCAAGACGACGAACAGTTATATTATATGAGTGAAAGGAACGAACAGCTAAGGAAATATATTCCAAAACATTTGGAAAATGAAGTTTTAAAAGCATATCATGATAAGAATGGTCATCTCGGTCGTGATAAATTGGTGAAAGCACTTACGAGTAAATATTATTGGCCAAACTTATTTAAATCTGCTTGTAAATATATAGATACGTGTGAAAGATGCAGATTAAAGAATATGAAAATAATTAAGTGTCCCTTACAAGATACAGATATTCCTCAGTTTCCTATGCAAAAAATTAGTTTAGATATATCGGGTCCTCACCCTAGAACATTGTCAGGAAACGTGTATTTAATTCATATAGTAGACGTCTACAGTCTTTGGCCGGAAGTTTATGCAATCCCAGATAAGAGCGCAGATACTGTCATTAATATTTTTTTACAAGAATTCGTACCAAGATTTAGTTGCCCACAAAGTATACTTACGGATAATGGTAGGGAATTTGTAAATAAAAAATTCGAAAAGTTATTAAAAGATTTGAATATAAACCATATAAAGACCTCATACTATAGACCTTCTTCAAATGCTAAGAACGAACGACAACATAGGACATTATACGATATTATAGCAAAGATCGTCGATGAACATGAAAAAGATTGGGATTTGTTCCTGGGACCAGCGCTTAGCGCTATACGCACAAATCAAAATGAGAGCACGGGGTTTTCACCATTCTATTTAATACACGGGAGAGAACCAGTACTACCTATAGATAATCTGTTAAAACCAAGACGGAAATATATGGGGGAAGACTTTCAAGAGACTAGCATAGAGGAAATGCATAAAGCACACGTAAGACTAAAGAATAATATAATTAAAGCTAGAGAAAGACAGAAAAAGTACAAAAACGTGAATACAAAATTACAGGAGTTTAAAGTAGGTGATAGAGTTTATTATAAGAAGCATAGAAGGAACTCTAAGTTTGATGCTCGTTGGGTTCCAGGTTATTACGTTTTGGAAGAGCTGGGAAAAGTATCGTATAGTATCAAGAACCAGGTCACGGGACATGTGGCAAGGGCACACGTGGAACACTTAAGAAGAGATGAGGATGAGAGGGGAAATAATAATTATAATAATAATTATTATGCAGACAGTGGATACTTAGATGAACAGGTCGTCAGAGGAGCTACAATAACCCCAGGTTTTAGAAAAGATCCAGCACAAAATCAGTTAATAACAACTCCAGTTTACGATGATACTCAAGAACAGACAATACCGAAAACGGTAGAAGAAGAAAACGTGAATGAGAGTCATTATGATAGTATAAAGTCTATGGAAGAGGAAACAGGTGCTCCATTTAAGAATACTAGACAAGCAACGAAAAGAAGAATGGATAAACAAAGAGAAAGAGAAGTAAAAAGACAGAGAAGAATTAGAGATTATTCAACAAGCGGTGAAGATATGCCTCTACTAGAAAGATCCTTAAGAAATAATGATAGACAAATTAGATGGGATATTGAACGGAAGAGATTAGCGGCTGCTAGCGAGAGACATACAGGTGAAGAAGAGGAAATGGATGAAAAGTCAGAATCAAATAGTAGTATGGAAGAAACTAATAAGTTGTACGAAGAAGAAGATATTGATGTGGAGATAGCACTTATTCAAAGAAACTTGGAGTTATTGAAGAAGTGGAAACGTAAGAAGTAAATGATTAGAAAATACTGCAGATAGCAAGATATAAGTTTCATGATGTAAAAAGGAAAGAGATACTTGATGAAGTATATGAAACGGTGGAAATGGAAAAGGCTTCTATGGATACTTTTCATAAATGGTCTTGAGGAGTAGTTAAGCATTGAGATAACTAATATAGATGTAGGTTCGAGTGAGGCATATATTTTTTTCCTCTCTGTGATGGAATTGCTGGTTGATTTTATGTTTCAACTTCTTGAGTTTTCGTAGATAGATAAGTTAGTTAATGGTACAGCAGGTAGATGTACTCTATAGTAAATAGACAAGTTTTTATTGGTGCTAGAAATACCGTGGTTAACGGTAATGATTAAGAAGTTGTAGTGATGTTTGGTACAAATCCAAGGGAAACAATTGGTGTGCCGAGCCACAGGTTAATTAGTAGATAGATGACGGCTGGTACATTGAGATGACATTAGAATAATCGCCACATTAGTAATAGATAAAATGAGTTGACCTGTAGTTTACAGTGCTTGCTTAAGATGATATTCCAGATATTGTGATGTGTTAGGAGTTAGGCTGGAAAAAGATAGAAAATTGTGAGGGGAGAGAATCAATGATAGTACGGTCATTGTTGATTAGTGATTTTTTTTTTTTGTGTAGAGAGAACAGATATTGTTCTAAGTTAAGAAATTGGTCTGTAGGTAACAGATATATATACTTGACAGTGAGTTGTTTTGTTTTTCTCGGTTATAAAAATAATAGAATGACTTGTGTGAATAGATATGTGTTACATTGGTTCGTATAAGAGGCCAATGTTGCTGGTCACTTTACGTAGTTAATTCTAAGTGAATTATATTTTTTTTGAAAACCTTCTCTTTAGCGAGAAGACAGTTGTTTTATTGAGTCTGAGTTTTTAATGCCTCATATATAATATGTTTTTTTGCTTGGTTTGATCCTGTAAAATGATTGTTATTATTTGATTGTAGAATAGGATTGTGGTGTTCTTAGACTTTTGCGTACAAACTATTGGTCCGTAAAAGAGACCAGTAGTGATAGGTAGTAATAGAATATTTTCTTATGATTTGATAAGATGCATGTTATATTATTTTAAAAATGTGTTTTTCTTTGAATGAGTTGATATCTTTAGTTAATATGAGGGGAAACATAAATTTGTGTAAAAAACTATTTGGGGGGGGGGGGGGTATGATGTCCTGTTTTGATTTTATTTCGCTTAACTCATAATTTAAATAAGTTATTTTGTGTATTAGGTTACCTTGTTAGTAAATATGTTACAAATTTAATTAAGTAAGTTTAGTTTTCAAATAGTTATGGTGTTGGCTAGAATAGAGAAAATACATGGGGCTTTATTTAAGACCCTTCGTTCAGAAAAGAGTTAATAAAACTACTAAGGGGCTAATAGAGAGACACATACATTCTCTTTGTGAATATTATGTGGCTGTGATAATCGGCATGAAAAGGTTCTTATGGATATGAAGTATTAGAAACATAGGTCGGGGATGGCTGTGAGAAAGTAAAATAGGAGCTGCATTATATGAAGATATAAGGTTGGGTATATGACTGTGAAGGGCAGCATATAAGCTGGGGTATATATATAGGTGGACAAGGAAGCAGATCATGGGATGTGAGGGGGCAAGATATAGGAGCTGTGAAAAATCAGCGTTAATTAAATTAAAAATGTTCATGGAATATGAACGTTGGTTCGTGGTCAAAGATGAGATAACGGAAATATAAATTGTGGATGGCAATATAAATGTTGAATATATAAATGTTGAGAAAACTTATATCAACTTGATTTATAGGGAACAAAGATGTATTTCATAAGATGTATTTTTAAAAAAAAATTGTTTACAAAATTTTTTTTGTTGGCAAGAGAGGTAAATGTGATTGTGTTGACTATCCATTCCTTTATGTAAATGTGATTGTGTTGACTATTCGTTCTTTATACTTTTCACTGGGTGCGCACCCCTTCTTTACTTTTTCTAACTACATTGTTTTCTGTGTTGTGAAAGAGTGAGGAATTTCATAATGTCAAGTGTATGATAACGATTATACGAGCTGTTCTTATGATATATATTTTGTACAGGAACTGTGAAGAGCCAAAAACGAACAAGAAATGTATAGTGGTTTACTATATGGCAGGGGAAAGAGTTACGAATAGATTGTTTTACTTAAAATAAAGTTGGTTTGGGGAAGGTTAGAGGAGTTGTGGGAGGTAAGGAAAGAGGGGGAATAGAGTAAGGGGATTGGGAGTAAAGACTTTTTAAGAGAAAAAGTCTTTCGAAAACATAGGAAGGTGTAGCAGTATGTGTATATTGGGTGGGCAAAACTACAGCACGCTTGAGCATCAGGATGGAATGGGAAGAAGGATGCTCAAGTCGTGACGTAGTTTGTTGTTAGGAACCAGTCAACATCTGGGCCTGGAAGAGAGAAGACGCCATGTTGTATGAAGGTTGTAGAAGTTGTCATCAAGATGAAATAAATCTCTATTTATACTCAAACATAGAACTCGTTAGTCCTATTTATCTGTGCGCTGTTACACATACATACATACATACATACATACATACATACATACATACATACATACATACATACATACATACATACATACATACATACATACATACATGCATGCATGCATGCATGCATGCATGCATGCATGCATGCATGCATGCATGCATTCATGCATGCATGCATACATACATACATACATACATACATACATACATACATACATACATACATACATACATACATACATACATACATACATACATACATACATACATACATACATACATACATACACACACACACACACACACACACACACATACATACATACATACATACATACATACACACACACAAACATACATACATACACACATACATACATACATACATACATACTGCCACATGGCGTTTAGACATAATGACGTCATCGGAATGGGCGGTGGAAAATCATATACGGAGTTTCCCATTCATACACTAAAGTGGATGTCAACAGAGGAATCCAAGGAGAATGTGGAAAACGTCAGAACACGGCAACAAGAGACGCTGTGACTTTGTGATACGAACAAGATGTTATTCTGAAGGCTCGATGTGAAGGTGACACCTGGATGCCGTGATTTCGGGATGAGACAGCAGGGAGTCTGGTAAGGAATTTATTGAGACGACAACGGTGAATGGATCGGGAATAGAAATCCACCTAGACTGAATCTTAGTATCTAAGAAATTGAGCTGAAGAATGGATAGAAAAGCTTCAAGGGCGACGAGCTGGTTTGGGAGCTCAGGGGTGGATGTATTTGAGTAGGTGCCGATCCTGTGGTTAGGGATCAGCCTGCTTTTCTGCCAGAGTTTAATCCTTGTACCAGTGGTGGAAATAAACGTCTGGAAAATCATTCGCTTCACTTGAGTATGCTGTTCTGAGTTCTGTTACCAAGTTCCGATTTTTCGATGATGCTTTTTGTGTTTGCTCCAGTTGCGTTTGGCGGACAGGCACATCGAGACATGTGGGGGTCGTTTCTGGACACTGTTTGTTGATCAACATAAATCCCCGCATATTTCCATAGCTGATCATAAAAGGAATTACGTACCAGCGGCGCAGTTCACACCGTGCTACACAGAAAGAAAGAAGGAGCACATGAAAACCCGCGTCACCAAAATGCCGGAAGAACACCCAGAATAAACGAAGTGAAAAAGCATTTTGTGATAAAGTAATAACAGGTGAAATTAAAACATCATAAAAACTGTAAGTACGTACACAATTAATACATAATAACTCAATCATGTTCAAGAAGTACGATCTATTAAGCATATCAAGTTTGCACCAGATGCGCAAAAACATTCCACCTTATTGAACACACCACAGCGCTATGAAATATTAGAAATAACGAACATTGAGTAATAATGTAACTTATTTAAGAACATTATTTATTTAAAGAATATACAGTTACAACTTATAAGTCTACGTGAGAAAAGAAGATGGTGGTTACATAAGAGATATGCGAAACAATCGAAACCATGGTCGACATTGAAAAGGAATTATGTTGATGTGAGTAGGCCATAAGATCTAAAGAAACACTGCACTGCCACAAGTCTACACCACAATATTGTACGATAACACAGCAATGGACACTGTACATTCGAGAATTGATGAGTTGCTCACGAATTTGATTGCAACTGCTCAAAAGTGACTTTATGCTAAACAATCTGCGGAATTTATGAAGTTCGTCATGATTCAAGATTATTATCACATTTATCGTTGGACTGTTCCACATAGGATGGAGTGTACTACCGATCTGCAAGTATAGTTTACTCTATCAGAAAGACATTCGTTATTTTACGAACATTACTAACAGTTTTGACTTGGTTGTTTAAAACGCCAAAAGATTTTGACACCACACACGATTATATTTGATGCCGACACTCGGTCATAAATTCACTATCGGCGCAAAGGACATTCGATACGTCTATAGACATTATTTATTGTACATGTCTGAAAACTTGCTGACGTCGGATGTTGGAGGATGCTATACACTACCATGAAGATTACCTTCGCCACATAGATTGTCATCTCTCAAGGAAGTTTAGGTGTGACATTCAATTGGTCGCTACACGTTAGATATCACGTCAGGACTTATTATATATACTCTTACTCTGATACCCTGACGCCAGGACATTGAGGCAACACTTCTACACAGAATACCACACACAATTTGAAGAGTTTACGATTTGTAGGCGCTTACCAATACTTACATTGGCTATATTATAATTATAGAAGCAGCAACTATTAATTACAAATGCCAACCACGGATGTATTCGTTCAGCCGTATTCAAGTCAACGAGATTAGTGGAACACAAGGGATACCAACGCTATTCATAATGAATTCACCGACATTATTTTATACTTGAAGATACTACTTACGGGATGGAGGACATTACAACACCATTACCCACATACCAGACAACAACTCTCACTTCAAGACGACACGTACACGTACACTAGGACATACTATTTTGAAATCACAGAGGATTTCGTTACATTTGAAGAATTCAACTCGGTCAGTCGGGACCGAACATTAACTCATTACGTCGACATCTACGGACAACGGTAACGTTTGGACACTGATTGACTGTACACGGATACACTACACACGTCAGGAGGCTACTCACTTTACACTTCAGCGGTTACACATCGGAACGTTATACGGAGTGACATTGTTCTTATTGGGCGTGATACCATTCGTTTTCACGCTAAACTTTACGACGCTATACTCCATTGTGGACATTAAGCGTTCCAGTACCCACAGCATTCAGCTGCTATAACTCAAGTATCGTCGAAAACACCCAAGCCAATCACGTTTCTCAGAAATTGGTTACGAACCGCGTTGGTTCGGGTTTGTACAAATTCATTGTACTTTCGTACAAGCAAGGAGCGGTCTACTTCCTTAGACAATTCCTTCCCTTGGCATATCGTCGTTAACATATAGGATGTAAATTATCGAGCATTATATTTACGGACACGAGAACCTGAAAAAGGCCAGTATATGTTATTGTTGGTTAATGTGTTATTGTTGATAAATGAGGTGCCTATTATTTAGTAATAAGTAAATTAATTCAAAAATGGATAGTGTGGGCGGTTAGAAGGGCATTTCTACATTAATCAAAGACACTTGAATATTGTGGGATCAACACATAATTGTTGTCAGATATATAGATGGCAAGAAGTTACTGAATTTCTTTATTGTTCAAGTTTACAGTGCTGTTGAGTTACAGTTCACATTTTGTTCAACAGTTGTTATATTGATTATCTTATCTGAATCAAACATATTTACATTTTTGCATTGTCCTATCATTTGTCAGCTAGATTATTGTACAGGTAGGACAACATGTCGACACTACAATATTTCACGGAGTTGGGTGAGAAGAATGGTTTAGCTGGTGCGGACCTTAGGAATTGGGTGCTGCAAGAATTCAGAGCTCAAACCGCACGTGAGTGGATGGAAAAACGAGAAAAACATGCAACAGAGCAACTTCAAGCTACGCGTGGACGACAAGAACGACAAAAGAAATGGGCACTAGAGATGGCTATCAAGCAGAATGAGATAGCTGGAATAAGAAAAGAGTTAACGGCAAGACAGATAACCGCAGTCGCAGAGTTAAAGGCACTGGAACATGAAAAGAGGGTAGCCTTGCAACGCGAACGAATAGAGTCTAGAGAAAAAGAATTAACGTTGCAACGTGAAAAGATATCTGCAATGAAGAGAGAGATGGAAGAAAGGCGGATAACTGGAGAGGCAGAAATCAATCAAAAACGACTCGCACTTCAAAATGAGAATATTGCAAAGGAAGCAATGTGAGTAGTGTAGTAACGTGGTTATCCAGTGCTTTTGAGGTGGGAATCGATATTCCACCTCAAAGGGCGATAACTCTTTTCCCCCCAAAAAGGTAGGCGTGGCGTAGTGACTCATCAGAGGTGGCGTGTTCTAGTGACTCATCAGAGGTGGCGTGTTCTAGTGACTCATCAGAGGTGGCGTGCGTGGTCAAGTAGTTGTAGTGTACGACATAAAAAATACGACATAAAACATCAATAAAGAAAAACAAACGACTCAAGTAAGGTATATAATAATTTTATTAAATCATATATACACAAACAATACATATTAAATAAGTAATGGCATAGTCGAGATATTATCACTGTCAACCTTTCTTTTTATATAGAGATATGACAGTGAATTACGATGTTGTGTGTATGTATATACAGAAGAGTCTTGTGTTTTGAAGCCTATATTGGTTCCCCCACTCGGTGTTTGGGTGTTGAGTACATCTAAAAATGTGTCTTTGTTTAGATGCGTGTTGTGGTTTTTGGTCAAACCTTTGGTACTGATTTTATCATAATCACCGACACAAATATACGTCTTACTACATAAGGATACCATCCCCTCCCCTTCGTACTCTAGTTTGAAAAGACCAGGGGTTCTCTTTTCATAGGCTTTGATAGTCTGGCAATCCTGACAGGTATCCGTACTAGGGGTAATTCTATGAACAGGGCAGGTTTCAGATGGGAACCAGTGATTATAGACTCTGTCATATTCTTGTCGTAGGTGTGGTCTAACTACCTC
>JACEFZ010017895.1:0-150000 GCA_014155875.1 Cepaea nemoralis
CGGCCCCAGGGATAGTTCAGCCATACAGCACAACTGGTCTAATCAGTGTTTTGTATATCGTGATCTTGGTGTTACGAGATAGCGCATTTGATTTTAGCAGATTCGTAGTGCATAGTACATCTTATTTCCAAAGTTTATTCTAAGCTTGCATTTCTTCCCTTATTATGTTGGATAAGTTGAAGATTGTACCCCGGTATTTGTATGTTTCCGTTCTTTTAATGGTCATATTATCTATTTGTATGTGACCAGAGTTTTTAGCCGTTCCTTCTCTTGAAATTACCATATATTCTGCCTTATCTTAGTTGATAACCAGCCCCATTTGTTGAGCTTTTTCCTTTAAGTGAGTCAATATTTCCAATGTCTTTTATTCATTTTCCCATATAATATCTATATCATCAGCAGCATAACCAGGCAGTTTGGATGTTCCTCCAATAGCACATTCCTGCTTTACCTTCCTTACAACTTTCTCTAGAGCCAGATTGAAAAGGAGCGGCGATAGTGCATCACCCTGTTTCAAGCCAGATGTTATTTGGAAAGAGTCTGATTTCCTGCCTTTATATGTTACTATATCATAAGTATCTTCCATGCATAGTCTGGTCATGTTGATTAACTCCCTTGGTATTCCAAATTCCTGCATAGCATTCCATAGACTTTTCTTATGGACACTATCATAAGCTTTTTTAAAATCCACAAACATTTTATGGAGATCTCTTTTATATTCCCAACTTTTCTCGGCTATTTGTCGTAAGATAAATATCTGATCTATTGTTGATCTGTTTTGTCTGAAACCCGCCTGGTAGTCACCTAATATGTCTTCTGAATATGGTTTTAGTCTATTTAGTAATACCGCGGATAGTATCTTATAGCTATTGGACAGGAGTGATATTCCTCTATAATTTTCACATTGGAACTTGTCTCCTTTCTTATAAATAGGTATCAATAATGACTCTTTCCAGTCATGGGGTAATTCTTCTGTCCTCCAGATTTTTATTATTAGTTCATATAGCTTTAGGCCTTTATGGCCGCCTGCCTTTATATATTCAGCAGCAATTCCATCAGCCCAAGTTGCCTTATTGTTTTTAAGTCGTGTTATTACATATAGAATTTCTTAAAAAGCAGGTTCTTCAATGTGTGGTTCACACGTTAGAACTGCTACCTGTGGGAAAGTGTTACTTGGAGCTTCACAATTTAGTAATTCAACAAAGTATTCTTTCCATGTGTTACACATTTCCTCATTGGTATTTATCATATTCCCATTTTTGTATTTTAAACCATATGTGTTGTGTTGGTACCCTAGTTTCATTGACTTCAGTTCTTTAAAACACTTTCTGGATTCGTTTTTCTGGTGATTAGTTTCCATATCTTTGATTATATTGCTCATATAGTCTCGCTTCTGCTGCCGAACTATTTTTGTAGTATCTTTACATTCAGTTCTATATTGCTCTTCATTTTGAATTATGTTGATGTCATTTAACCAAAACTGTCTGGCATTCATTTTCCTAATGACTGCTTATTCACATTTTTGATTAAACCGTATGTTCTGTCTTATGCGTGGTTAACACACCGAGACATTCTTTTGCGGTAGTTTGAATTGTAATCTTGATGTTCAACCAAGTTTGGTAAACGCTTTCCTCCAAAGTATTTTGTAGAATTTCAAGTGTACATTTTATTTCATCAGCAAATTTCTCTTTGACTGTACTTTCTTGTAGTTTTTCTGTTATATGTGGATGTAACCTTTGTAGTTTAGCATAAAGTTTTATTTTAAATTTTGATCCAAAGGGGAAGTGCTCGCTGTGGTACTCAGCTCCTCTATAACTTCTAACTTGTTGTATGTTTGACGCATTTTTTTTGTTAATTAAAATGTGATCTATTTGATTATAGGTTCTCTTGTCACATGATTTCCAAGTGTGTTTATGTATATCCTTTCTTTGCAGTCTGGTACTGCTGATCTGCAGTCCTTTAGCTTCTGTTGGGTTGATGACTCTCCATCTATTGTCATTTGAAGTTGTATGTAGGCTTTCCATACAGGTCTCTTTTTTATAAGTTTGTTCTCTACCTATTTTTGCATTGAAGTCTCCCAGCACAGTCAGGATATCCTGTTTGGGGGTTTCTTCTATAACATCTTCCAGATCATTATACAAGTCTTCTTTAATAACATCTTCTTTCTCTTCAGTAGGTGCATGTACATTAATCAGCGTTATATTTTTTCCATTTACCTTTTATTAGTAATTTACTAATCCTGTCATTAACAGCTTTAAAGTTTAGAACGTTCCCCCATTACTCTTTTTTGATGACAAATCCTGTTCTTAATTCATGTTTATTTTGGGTGTTTCCTCCATGTATTACAATTATTCCATTTTGCTCTAAAGTACCCTCTCCTGGCCATCTTATTTCTTGAATTGCTGTTATATCCATGTGATATTCAACCAACTCCCGGGTTAGTTCTTCGGCCGCTCCAGCTCGATATAGAGTCCGTACATTCCATGTTCCAAATCTTAAAAGTTGGTCTGTGAAAATATGGGTTTAGCACCATATGCTCATTGCGCCTTAAGGCGTGGAAAATAGACCTTTACTTTGTTTTAAACTTTAAAAAAAAGTAGTCCTAAGTGGTATATTCTTAATGGTTATTCTTAACCTGTTTTAAACTACAGATTCTATTAAGATAAAATAAATTATGGTGATGTTAAATTAGTAATCCTCTCTAGATAAATAACTATTATGTTGTTAAATGTAAACCAACATTGTTGCAGACCACAATAACACGTAACCTCATTCAAGAAAAAGATTCAGTGTGGCAATGTGATAAAGAAAGTCCTCACCAGTCGGCCTTGTCGTGCTCATTGTTAGATCCTACATGTAACTGAGTTATCCAGAGGGGAAGTCCTGTAGATGCCAGATTGTCTAGACGACCCTGTTAACAATTGGAAGACACAGATGGATATCATTGCAGTGGTTAACGTTGCAATATGAATTAAATGTTTAGTCAGTTCTGCTATATTATTTGTATCAATCATGTTGTTCTGTATTTTTAAAATTTTATTTACGTCGGCTCTATTTGAACTCAAGCGTAGTCCATACACGTGCTACTACTTATAGTTCACGGGACTGATTTTTGCGTGTGGATTAGCTTTCCCTATTACCAGTGTCCCTCGCCATTAGGATCAACCCACTCCGACTTCAGAGGTACTAGTAACTTACGCCCCCCCCCCCCAAGTCAAGGACAAGAAGTCAGCATTTTAGTCCAACTGACCAGGACATCAGGACACCGGACTTTTAGGTTACATGTATAACTGAAATAGGTTAAATTGTGTTGAAGAGTTAAACCATTCATCGATTTATGCGGCACATGTACCAGCCTACGTTGTTAGAAACTCATACGTTGTAGATTAATATACTGTCAACTCCTCCTAGCCTCACTCTCTTTGTATCATATATTCCTCCCCCGTCTCCATATTATTTTAACGTCTCCTACATCTCTATGATTTGTCCTGCCCTCTTTTTGATTACTCCTCGCTCTCCACACTCGGCTTTCCGCCGTTCTCACTGGATCATTGTTCGCGTTTTCTCCTCTCATAGAATAGTACCTGCACCATCCGGGTACCCTCTGACTGCATGCTGTATATCGCACCTTTCTGTCAGAATTCACTTTTTACAGTTTGAGCCTCTATTGGTTTTCACAGACATAGATTAATCGTTTTTAACTATGTGAAAATGTATGTTAAAAACTTAAACTGAATAGTGGAAACTGGAACATGGAAAAGATGAGGTGTTTAAGTAAATATGTTAACTTAGTGAATTTAAATACAGAAGCCACACATAATATGCAGCACGATTTATTGTCTGTCAGATGTCGCTGCAGAGTTATATTTTTTATGAAGTGAATAATTGAATTATACTTTGGGTTAAAAAATTAAAATATTTTGCATTACAACCGAAGTAATCCATATTATCGCTTCCCAGATGATTGTGGGAGGCTAGTTTTCGGAAATTCAAAACGAGTGAATATATTGACATCTCGATACTCAAAAGCAATGGCAAACTACTGAATGTAAACTTGCCTTGCAAATCACAAACAGCCCAAAGATGATGAGATTGATTGCAACGTCATGCCTGTTAAAGCACACGCAACTAACTTATTAAAACTCATCAGAGCTACAGAGTGACACGGATTTCACAGATGAGTTAGCTTAATGAGAGGTAAGGCTTGTATGAAACAAATGCATAAACAATGGAAAAAGATAGGGGAGATACAAATAATAAACACACACTTGCTTGATATTAATATAGCGACCA
Source organism: Cepaea nemoralis (assembly GCA_014155875.1). Classification (NCBI taxonomy): domain Eukaryota; kingdom Metazoa; phylum Mollusca; class Gastropoda; order Stylommatophora; family Helicidae; genus Cepaea; species Cepaea nemoralis. The sequence continues at coordinate 4,294 of JACEFZ010017895.1, forward strand.
ATAGAAACCTAAACAAGAGAAATACTCAAAGAAAACTTTATAAGGTTATTATAAAGCATTTCAGAAGATTATGTGGATGTACAATGACCAATGGTACAAGGATTATCAACAAATGTTGTCTTCAGTATAACAAAGCGAGAGTCTAAATGTCTGTCTCAAAAGTAGCAAAAGTAGTCTTCAGATCAGTACACACGTTGAGGATACAGATCACAAACTACAAAACAACAATTAACACAAGGGAAATGTGTTACCGTTTTAAGAAAGTATATTCGGTAAGAGAAAGATTTCAAAATTTAATGAAAACATAACATGATTAATTATACAAATCAAGTCTTACCTTCACAAGAGTGATATCAGGTTTGATGTAGTCTGGGAACCAGCTATGTATGCCCACAGCTTTCAGCCCAACATTGGCATTTTTGAAAGCATTGATCTGATCAACGTATGCCTACATCAGAACAATTAAAACATAATGAAATAATATAAATAATAGGAACATAGTAAGAAATATTCACAATCGAAACTGCACCGTGTAATATTAACTGGAACATATATAAAAGTATTCACAATGGAAACTGTAGCTGTCTCACAAAGTACGAGTAAACAGTAAACAAATGTAGAAACATGGCTGTGATTTGGCTGTTCAGAATAAACATAACTGTAAACATATGCACATGTCAGTTGCGTATCATTTTACAGGACGCGGCAGTCAACACCAGCATGTTTTGCTGTTGTGACCTCTTGGCAAGGTTAAGATTAGTAGTTTGCCATTGCTTTCTGAACGACCGGTACCGATACCATGTCGTAAAAAACCAACGCAATACGGTCTGTTGCCAAATCGCGCGCAGTGTGTTTCGAACGCGGGTATGCGGGATCACGAACTGCGTCCGTAACACCTTCGCCACGAAGCAGGCCTACGGTGAAAAGAAAAGGGAAACACACACGCACACACACACACACATACACACACACACACACAGAGGAAGACCTTAGAGCAGTGGTTCTCAACTGATGGAGAATTCCCTCTCCCGCTCTCTCTCTCTCTCTCTCTCTCTCTCTCTCTCTCTCTCTCTCTCTCTCTCTCTCTCTCTCTCTCTCTCTCTCTCTTCCCCCCCCCCCATTGCCCAAGGGAAGTTTAGGGTTTCCGGAGGGGGGGGGGGGAGGAAATTAAGATTATTTCAAGATCACGTTAATACAAGAACCGAGTACTTGATATTGTTTTTCCCTCCATATGTTACGATTCTTTACTCCCGTCCTTCTGAGATTCGTTTTATAACGTAAGTAGACCCGCAAATCGCGTTTTATGTAGACGTCTAGACTTGTTATAGTATGTGTTATTAAATTCAGCTTCCATTTTTACTAATACTGTGTAGGGGCGGGGAGGATTTATAGGGAGGAAATATGAAAAGGGGGGGGGGGGAGAGGAATGACGCTCTGAGCATATGGTGAAGGCGTGCATGGGTCAAAAAAGGTTGAGAACCACTGCCTAAGAGTAATGCTGACATAAAACACCCCGGAGTCATGGCCCGGACAGGCCCGCTCCCTGAGAGTGGCAAGAAGGTAAAAGGGATGACATGTCTGTGTGTGTGTGTATATGTCTGTCTGTCTGTCTGTCTGTCTATCTGTCTGTCTGTCTGTCTATCTGTCTGTCTGTCTGTTTTGCGTATCCTTTACAGGACATCGCTGTCAACATCAGCATCTTTCAACTGATTATTGATTTCTTGGCAAGATTACGCTCAGTAGTTTGCCATTGCTTTCTGAGCGGCCGGCTCATTTATCCCGCAAGTCACCAGCGCTGGTAAAACCGCTTCCAATTCTCGCGCGTCGCGAGACCCTGCGTGGATAAACGGGATTACGGAGAAAGTCGTGCCAGAGAGACCGGCATATATATATATATATAAGAGGAAAGATTAATCAAAAACAAGAAGTTGATTGCAGATACTTCAGCACTAAACTCATATACAAACATAGATAACGCAAACGCTTCATCAGAAACAGGAACTTGACTTCAGACACCTCATCCCTCAACGTCTGCACAAACACACATTAGACGAAAGTTTCATCACAAAACGGGAAAAGTGAAGAAAACATGAAATACCAAATTATGTGTTCCTGTAGCAACAACTTCAATGTCACTCAGGATCAGGTCAGGAAAAGGATCAGCAGCGTGCACTGCTTTGAATATTTTCTCTGTGAACTCTGGGTCTCCGGTTCTATCCTCGTAAAATCTGCCATGTAGCAGTTGGTTGTTGACTATCCACTGTGAGACTCTGGATGAATAAATCAGAACACTACTCAGCGCTCATGATGATAGTTTGTGCATTCAAACAATTGATGTGTAGCATAATCAGAAAAAGTTAATAAATAAATTAATAGTAATGAGAAGTAAATTTAAATGTATGAGAGTAGTAAGGTTTTAATCCCGAGTTCGGGAGTTTCCGTGGTGAAGTGATCAAGCCGTCTGACTCGGGTTCCGTATGTTGTGGATTCGATTCTGGGCCGCGTGTTCTGTTCACGAATGCATTTTTCGGACACTCCTGGGATCGTCGCTGGAGCTACGAAGTTCGTGCTTTGTGCGACGCTTTTCGCGCTGCGGAAGGAGACTGAACCATTTGGGATAATAACCTGTTGCAATTAAGTCGACCCTGTCGACTTTTAAGCGACTTTATTTTTAAATCCCGAGTTATAGGTGAGGTACTTAATTTTTAATTCACCGTAAACAAAGGAATCCCGGGAGTTCCCGGGAAATCACGTGACATCAGGGTGAGTCCATATTGGGTGCATGGATGCATGTAATAATTACAGATACAGACATAATTGTTTTCGCAAGTAGAAGGTAAGCAAGTGCTATTGTGTAATGTATTTAATGAAATAAAGAATCATATAAATTGAATCTGTTGTCGATCACTTTCTGTTAAGCGTGTGGTGGACTGCTAGACCGATCTTGTGCTACTCGTCTTATCTTGCGTATGTCCAGCTCATCGTTGATGTTTCTGGTGGCCAGTTTGCGAAGACAATGACATGCAGTTTTGGGTAGATCTTGCTGCAAACACACTTGTTGACCTACCACGAAGTAAATCCCGATATCCCTATTCTGAAAATCGACTATCCCACCAGATTTAGGTCTGCGATAAAAATATCTACGTGGTTTATTTCTGGTGAATTAAAATGATTGATTGATTGATTGATTTAGGAATCGACATCACAGCATTCGGGGCATTCCCATAAGTGCTCCGTCCCCATCCTCAGCAGCCAGCGAAGAGTTCCAACACTAATAGTACCAGTAGCAATCTGATTATAAGTCCGTCTCGCCTTTCCTTTGAGCGTTGAGCGTCGGCCAGATCCCTTCGTCACTCCTCGTTGTCTCATTCTTGCCAGACCATGGTAATCCATTTGCTCCTCCGAGGTGTACACGTGCTCCCACAAGGCCGCAACCACGTCTGCCTTATCGTGTATCAATAATCCACCAAGTTCTGCAGAGCCAGCCAATCTGTCCGTCTGTTCATTTCCCAGCACACCGGCATGCCCCGGAGAAAAGATCCAGGCGATGCTTGTCACCCGTGACCTCCGAAGCGAAGCAAGCCACTCCTCACGAAGTCTGCCCGTCCTCACCCTCGTCAGCATGCTTTCTGAGTCAGTTACAAGCACGATGTGTGTGTGTGTCGTATTCTCCATCCAGCGGAGAGCCGCAGTGACTGCCTCCACTTCCATTCTTAAGCTGGATGTTGTGGTATCATATGCCAGGCTCTCCTGCCCCAAACATCGACCATTAGCTTTGGCTATGAACCCCCAGCCACTTCTCTCACCTCTTGACACCGAACCATCTGTGTAGATAATCACATCACTCGAGTGAGCATTGTCTTGAATTAGTTGCTGGATTTCCACTTTCGTGGCCCCTTCTGGCCATTCCCTGCACTCCCGGCTTAATGTGATTATAACTCTGCACAAGTCTGACTGCTCCGCTGGCACTCTGACCCACTCCTCTCCTCGCCTAATGTTCTCCAAGGGGCACACTTGTCTGATCGTATCCTCCGCCTGAGCCATCCATGATTTCCCTCTTATCAGTCGCTGACCCTTAGCTGCGTCCAGCGTCTCATGCAGTGGGTTGTCTGTGTCTGCAGCTACTCTACGGTATGCCTTCGCCTGCATCACCTTGAGCCTACCAGCAACAGTCGGCAGACCAAGGATGTAACGCATACACACTACTGGGGTGTCTCTAGTGCATCCCAGAATGACCCGCATAGCTTCGTTCTGTATGCGCTCTAACTTCACCAGCTGACTCTCTGAGACAGTGAGCAGACCTAACCCATAATCAATTGCTGAGAGGATCAAGTGCTGGTATAGTGTGAAAAGCATTCTCTGCTCTATGTCCATAGCAGCCATAGTTTTAAGTGCATTGAGTCCCTTTTGAGTTCTTGTCACGACCGTCTCCACATGGCCCTTGAAGGATAGGCTCCTGTCAAATGTGATTCCCAGATACTTCAGTTTGTTCTCTCTGCTGACATTTCTACCATCTATCGCGAGGCTTGGGACATCAGCTCTTACAATCCTGTTGTCCAGAGAGCACCACAAAACAGCCACCTTTTCCAGGTGGATGACAGCACTCATTTCTGTGCACCAGTCAATCACTTTATCTACTGTCGCCTGTAACTCCTGGGCTGTTTGCTCCCTATCTCTCCCCTGCCTATATGCAAGAATATCATCTGCAAATGTTAGTATTCTTCCAACCCCTGGTGCTTCTAGGTTTGCAATCTTTCCCGTATACACATTAAAGAGCAGCGGTGAGACTGCAGATCCCTGTAGCAGTCCCGGGGTTAACATATATGGCTCTGAGGTCCATGCGCCCAGACGGAAAGCAACCCGACGAGAGTGCAGGACTGCTGCTATCCAGTTCACCAACCAGGGATTGACCCCCTTCTCCATCAGTGCGGTCATCAAAATATCATATCGAACTCTATTGTACGCATCCTCGAGATCAAGCGCTACCGCCATCGTTTCCTGTCTACTCTGGAACCCCTCATATACGTCAAAGGCAAAAGTGGCTGCATTTGACCAGGTATCTTTTCCTGGCCTGTAGCTCCCCAGGCCTCTTGGAAGAAACTTCCCGCTTTCCAAAAACTCTTGCAGCTTGACAGCGACTATCTTCTCTAAAACCTTCCCAAATGTATTTTGAAGGGTGATGATCCTAACGCCGCTAAGCTTTGACTGATCTTTGAATGGTTTTGGGAGAGGGATGAGATAGCTGTGCACCCAATCCTGCGGTACTGATGCTGTCCTAATGCTCTGGTTAAAGCAGTCGGTCATCTCCTCCAGGTCTGCTTCGCTGAAACCCTTCATTTGGCCATACCTGACCCTATCGGGCCCTGGTGCCGTGTCTTTTGCCTTTTTCAAAATGCGTTTAACATCTTCCACCTGTATGATGTCTTCATACTGCATATTCTTCGTGGTGCCAGATAGCTCCTCTCTAGCTGCATCCCTGGTGTCCGCATCATTATGATTGGTCTGCTCTAAAAATCTCTGGAGAAACGCCTCCCCTTTCTCTTTGTCTGTTGTCACGTGCACACCATCATCTCTGTCGATTGTTCCCACTGCCATCGGCCGATCTTTTCTCTGCATTTGCCTGTGCAGTTTCCAGAATATTCGCAGTGTTTTATCACCTCCAATCTCCTTCATGAAACATTCCCATTTTGCCTTTTTTGGATCTGCAGCACAGCGCTTGAAGACCTCCAACTTGTCTTTCTTGACGTTTTCCACTGTGTCCACTTCCTCTCATGAGCTTCTGGGTGTCTGTCGCACTTTCTTTAGCTGCTTCAATGCAGCTCTCTTTGCTTTCCAATCATGGTCTACTTCTGGGGTCCACCATGGGGGCTGCAAAAAGGGAGTTTTAACAGTCCTGTTGCATGCCCCTTGTCTGTCTGAAGCGTCCAAGAAGGCAATCGGTCCACTCATACCAGAAGGTCTTGCGCGCTCTCCCAGCTTTAACTTTCTTGGGTTTAGAGATCAGGACTGAGCATGGCATGTCATCACTCCCATGGTCATTTAAAACATTCCACTTTACATCAAGGACTGATGACTGGGAGACAAGTGCTAAGTCAATAGCTGTGTCTGCATCGCCAGGCCTCATTGCCATTCTTGTCGGCCTACCATCATTTATGCAGACCACATCGGAGTCCACCATGGCTTCTGCAAGGGCAATTCCCTGTCGGTTGTCTCCACTACTGTCCCAATCTCTGTTCCTTGCATTGAAGTCTCCACATATGAGTAGCCTATCACCTGGTAATTCCTCCAGTTCCTTAAGTCAGTCCCAATGTTCCTTTCTGACAAAACAGTCCACTGTGGCATATACATTTATGATGTTCCAACTTAAGCCACCAATCTCCATTTGTATACCCTGGACTTCTCTTGCACGGTGATTCCATTGGCTCTAGTCGAGTACCACATGCTTCACTCCTTCCTTCACCAGCAGACCTTGTCCATGTCTCTTCTGCCCAGTAGGGTTTATATAACTGGCGTACCGAGGGCAATGGTATTTGTCTGTATTTAGCTCCTGGAGCATGAGGACGTCAGAATCATATCTTAGTCTCTCCAATACAGGACCTCTCTGTCTGGCACTGCAACAATTCCAGTATCCCACTCTTACATAGTTGAAACCTAGTCTCTCCACTTTTCGTCTTGTTCTTCTGGCTCCTGCCCTCCTATTTCTATGCCGTCGTCTCTCTCACACCATTTCCTCGTCTTCTCCTCCTCACTCTCTCTTCGCTAGCCTCTGAGGGATGTGTCAAGCGCAGAGCACGTGCTTCGGAGCTCCGGCGACGATTCCCATGTTTAAATAAATCCATAGGCAAGGTTTCGATATTGCAGAAAATAAACGGTCACCCTAGCATTGCCTGCTTGCTAGGAAAGAGGCAGGGGATGTCTCGCAGGAGTCCATACACCTGGTGCCGCCCCGCACGCCTGTCAGACGTCCAACGTTCACGACCAGTTAACCCATGGCCATCCAGTTCCTCAGCACGCTGGTCCACCTTGAACTTGGGGGTTTATATTTGGAGTTTTCCGTCTCCTAGATGGATTGCTGTCCAAAGCTAACGGGTTCCACCTACCGGGAGCGTAACCCTGATCGGGGGGGGGGGGGGGGGGGGGGGCTAAACGGGTACTCCACCTTGCCCAAGGGTGTCCCGTGGTGAATTAAAAATGAAGTACCAAATATGATTTTGTGGAAGTGACTTGGGCTTCCAGAACAAATCAAAGCTAAAATGGGTACTAGAAAGTTTCCTGGAAAGTAAAGGCGACTGATGATATTCACCACATGACCCATCGAGTGCAGATTGGTCGATAAACGTTGGTAATAACGGCCTATGCCTAACATGCCCCGGGCATATAAAGGACACATCACTTTTTGTTGTGTTTGAGTATTACATAAATATCGCACTTTACAACTGAAGATCTTCACAATGGAATACCGACCATATAAATAAGTAAAGGATGCTTGTACACAACTAGAGGTGTATTGAGTATATATAAGTAAGTAAAGGATGCTTGTACACAACTCGAGGTGTATTGAGTATATATAAATAAGTAAGTAAAGGATGCTTGTACACAACTCGAGGTCTATTGAGTATATATAAGTAAGTAAAGGATGCTTGTACACAACTCGAGGTGTATTGTGTATATATAAATAAGTAAAGGATGCTTGTACACAACTCGAGGTCTATTGAGTATATATAAATAAGTAAAGGATACTTGTACACAACTCGAGGTGTATGGAGTATGTGGTTCTAGCCCCACACGTTTGAAACAACAACCGGCACTAATTGTGTGATACAACAACCGGCACTAAATGTGTGATATGGCCAACATCACACTGACCGCATTTGCTACCCATAATATTTCCTGATACCCATCTTAGGCGGGGTCAACCTGGGAGCCGGGGCCAATAAAACAAAAATACCCGGCCGTCATTGTAGAAGCGCACTATGTCAGGAGAAATATGGTTGACTTAACTGGGTAACTTGCCCCAGGCTTTTGGCACAGTCACACGGAAATGTCTTATCTTTAACTGGGTAACTTGCCCCAGGCTTGTGGCACAGTCACATGAACATGTCTGATCTTTAACATAAGTGCAATGTGTTGTACGTTACAAAGTACACGCTGAGGTAAAGGACACTGTAGAGCACAGAGCTGGTAATGTCACGAGCACGGTCGGACATGGGTGCGACTCCTGGGCTCGTCGCTTGCCAAAAGTAAGTTAAAGATTGGCGACTTATTCCTCTCAGGCCTACATCAGTGAGTGAAAGATTGGCCACTTATTCCTCTCAGGTCTACAGCAGTAAGTGAAAGATTGGCCACTTATTCCTCTCAGATCTACAACAGTGAGTGAAATATTGACCAATTATTCTTCTCAGGCCTACAACAGTGAGTGGAAGACTGGCCAATTATTCCTCTCAGGAGTACATCAGTGAGGTAAAGGTTGGTTCCTTATTCCTCTCAGGCTACAACATTGAGTAAAAGATTGGCCACTTATTCCTCTCAGGCCTACATCAGTGAGTGAAAGTTTGGCCACTTATTCCTCTCAGGCCTACAACAGTGAGTGAAAGATTGGCCACTTATTCCTCTCAGACCTACAACAGTGAGTGAAAGATTGTCCACTTATTCCTCTCAGACCTACAACAGTGAGTGAAAGATTGGCCATTTATTCCTCTCAGGCCTACAACAGTGAGTGAAAGATTGGCCACTTATTCCTCTCAGACCCACAACAGTGAGGGAAAGACTGGCCACTTATTCCTCTCAGACCTACAACAATGAGTGAAAGATTGGCCACTTATTCCTCTCAGACCTACAACAGTGAGTGAAAGATTGGCCACTTATTCCTTTCAGGCCTACAACAGTGAGTGAAAGATTGGCCACTTATTCCTCTCAGGCTTACAACAGTGAGTGAAAGACTGGCCACTTATTCCTCTCAGACTTACAACAGTGAGTGAAAGATTGGCCACTTATTCCTCTCAGACCTACAACAGTGAGTGAAAGGTTGGTCACATATTCCTCTCAAGCTACAATATTGAGTGAAAGATTGGCCACTTATTCCTCTTAGGCCTACAACAGGAAGTGAAAGATTGGCCACTTATTCCTCTCAGGCCTACACCACGTGGTGGCTTTCTCACATCACAGACCCATAACAGGAAACTGCTCCAGGACAATTTGGAATGTATTGTTTAAACGACACTGAGTATCTCGCACACATTAATGCATATATTATCATCATCCTCGTTATCACCACCACTACCATCATCATCATCATCATCATCATCATCATCATCATCATCATCATCATCATCATCATCATCATCATCATCATCATCATCATCATCAATGTCACCATCGTCTCTATCATAATAATTATCATCATCATTATCACCATAATCATTATCACCATCATCATTATCACCATCATCATTATCATCATAATTATCACCATCATCATTATCACCATCATCGTTATCACCATCATCATAACCACCATCATCATAACCACCATCAACATTATCACAATTATCATTATCACCATCGTCATGATCAGCTTCACCTTTATTATCATCCTCATGATCATGATCATCATAATCACCATTATCATTATCACCATCACCATCATCTCGATCATCAATGTCACCATCATTATCATCACCATCATATTATCACCATCATTACGATCACCATCGTCATTATCACAATCATCATTACCATCATCACCCATCACCATCATCATTGCCAGGATATAAATCAAGAGATGCCTCTCGAGATTTTCGCCGGTGCTACGGAGTTTCGTGCATCTGTGCGAATCAATCCTGAGTGTTTTCACAGCTTATTTAGGTACTGTGTAGTACACTAGTAGTGTGTAGTTTATTTATTTTTTTCGTTCTCTTTATCATTGTAGACCAGTGTTTGTGTCCCGTAAAAAGGGTAAACAAACCACCGACTAGACGAGGTCCACGGCATAAACGACAGGGGACACGGGCCGAGGCCAGGCGTCACCGGCGAAAATGCGACCGCCTGGGCCTCAAGAACACGCGTATTCTATATTGGAATTGTGCCATCGCAAAACAACGAGGCCCAGTTTTAGAAAGCCTAGCATACAGAAACGATATAGTAGCACTTCAGGAGACGAGAAGCTAACCCACACGCAAAATTCAATCCATTACTACTATACATAGTGTGTAAGGACTACGCTTGAGTTTAAAGCGAGGGAACGAAAAAGAAATAAAAAAAGGAAACGTGACTTGGCGGTAATACACTCCACACAGCCGGTTTCAAATGTTATTACAACAGGCGACACCTGGGAATGGCGATTCTAATTCGAGACAGCATAGTGGCTTCAGAGCTGGACATGTCCAGATAGGACAGTGACGAGATACACATACAGGATGTTAGAGTTCAACCCGGTCTACCATTTGTGTTGGTTAATCTTTATGCCTAACGCGAGTGCGGATTCTCAGAGATGGCACTGTCTGAGTGACATATTATGTAATGAGAGGAATGTTATTTTCTGTGGCGATTTCAACGCCAGAGGCAAGTCATGGGATAACATTTCTTCCAACACACAGGGAGAGGAGCTTGAGGCGGCACTTGAAACCACTGACTTTGTTTTTATCAACAGTGGCTGTCACCAGGAAAGCAAGTCGTCCAGGTGACGAGGACAGTGTTATTGGCCTGGCGCTGGTTTCTCCTTAACTCACTACAGTATGTAGATGGGGTTTCCTAGGGCACCATGGCAGCGAAGACCACCCTTGCAGCATATGGTCATATTGCAGCATATCACAATGTTATTTTTTCTTCCTTTATGAATGTATAATGCTCTTTATGAACGAAAGATGAGTGAATAGAAAGGCCGAATGTAAGACGGGCCTGCATGCCCAGTTTGTGACCCCTTTAAAATAAAGTTGATTTGATTTCATTTGATTTGGTGGAGAACAGCAGAACAAGGCAGCAAAAGTCAGCAGTCAAGACCTTCAAGTATGACAGTTCAGGGCAAGATGTGGTGAGTAAAATAAGGCGCGACAAGCGCAGGAATCATCCTGGCAGGAAAAAAAGCTGGGAGTAGTCACCTTGGTGGAATTGCGAGGTGGAGAAGGCCTGGATGGATAAGCGTGGTGCTGTAAGGAAATGGCAAAACTTCAAGAAGAACAAAGGTGCCCATACTAGTTTTATCGTACACTTGGAAAGAGAAACGGACATAAAAGATAACTATTTCAAAAACCTGGTTGAAATGGGTAAAAGTGAAAAATGGGCAGAGGTGTGTCAAAGAATAAGGCATTAAAATTTTTCTGGCGACTACATAAACGTATGAATGGGATAGTCAAGAATAAGAGTATTCCTGGCTTCCAAAGTGCTGACCTTATCTGGCAAGGCCTGACAAGGATAAGGGCAAAGCCTTTTTTGCCCTGTACCTTGAGTAGAGCAACCAGACAGACATGGGAAACCGAAATCTTGCCAAGGCGGTCACCGCAGATAGGTGTAAGGCCCAGAACATTGCAGTTGAAGACACAGTGAAGTGAACGAACGAACGAACGAACGAACGAACGAACGAACGAACGAACGAACGGACTTTATTTTCAAAGGGTAACAAACTGGGCACGCAGGCCCGTCTTGCATTCGGCCCTTCCAATCACTCATCTTTCGTTCATTAATAATGCATAAAACATTCAAATAGGAAAATAAAAAAGAGATCAGAGCTGTGCTTCGACGAACAAAAGACAGAGCACCCGGGACCAGATGGTATAAGGTATGGCGAAATCAGTATGTGTACCGACAACGAGCTAGAGAAACCAGCAGATATGTACAACAAAAGCATAGGGAGAGCTAGCATCAAGGAAGAGTGGTTACACAGCTATCTGATTCCCTCGCCGAAGCCTGGCAAAGACCACACAAAATTCAGGGATATCGGGTAATAACCATGCAAAATACAATAGGTAAGCTAATGGAGAAGTTAATTGCCAGGAAAATATCAAGTCAGCTAGAGAGGCAAATTTGTTTCCCACCTACTCTTGGAGGGTACCGTTCAAACAGAGAAACCTGGACCAAGGCAGCAGTTTTTGCCCATGATGTCTATGAATATTTCCACTCAAACATTGACACTTGTGCTGTGGCGATTGATCTTGAGGATGCATACAACAGAGCACCATTGGATTTCTTAATGTTTCAGCTTCTTGAACTCAAGACAAGTCCATTCCTCCTTAGTTGGATCGCCGCAGCCCTCTTCTAACGGAAAGTAGTTTTTAGATGTGGCAACTGGACTTCTGAACCAACTACAATCCGGACCTGCCACAGGGATCACCATTATCTCCGATGCTGTTCAACGCCTACACTGTGAGAATCACCAGCGAGCGAATCACTAGAGCGGAGAGGACATTGTGCACAGGGTACATGTACGGGCTGTTGGGTTGCCGAGACTCCTGCCTATTCCACTTTTCACATTGGACAGTGGGCAGCATTTTATGTGATATTCACTGGCACAGAAACGGAGCATAATGGGGAAGACCCGTTGCTGTGAAGTTGGAACCTCGACTAACTAACTAACTAACTATCGTCAGGGTAAGGATAGAGATCGGGTTGCTGGGGATCTACAAACAAACAAAATCGCATAAACACTTGGTGTGTGGAATCTGGGCAATGGTCGACCCAATGAAGGCAGCAGTGACATGGTTCTCTTTAAATAACCATATTGTCAACACTCCAACACCAAATGTAAATCTGTGTTAGCGACGGTGGAAAGAACGCAGGCAATGAACTACCTGGGGATACGTTTTGATCGAAGCCTTGCTTATCATGAGCACAAAGACCAGGTGATAACAAAGGCCAAGCGAGGTTTGGCTGCGATGCCGGTGATGGAAGCGGCAACTGTGAGTAGCGCCTTCTATGTCTTCTTTACGAGGGTCTGGCCCTTTCTGTTTTGGAGTATGCGATAGCGATCCTGACTATCAGCCGTAAGCAGATGAAAAGGATGGAAAGGATACAGAACGAAGCTATGCGTATTATTTCTTGGATGTACACGAAATACAGCATGCAGAACGATGCGCTACCTTCTTGATGTTTTTCAACCATTGAGGACAGAATACAATTTTGCAGAACACGTGCCTACCTCAGAGTCAACGCAAACACACAACATCCACTGCACAGTGAAATTAAAAAGAGGAAAGTCGTGGATGGGTCAAGCCGAAGACATTCTTCAACTTGTGTGTTCATTTGAAGACTTAGAACCTGGCGAAGAGTGGGTACAAATGCCAACAGATTTCTGTACGTCCTTTTCAGATTGCTTCCAACTAGACAGAAAATGCGGACAACAAAATCAGGCTACTGTGGAGGTGGAAGTACAGGCTTTTGATTTTTGAGAATTCTTTGGAGGGTGATGCAGTCATTTGCACAGATGGATCGGTCTTTCGGAGAGTGAGAAGTTCATGGGCTTTTACAGCTCAGGCCGCACAGAGTGAGAATTGTGAAGGAAGATTCTGGTGCTTTCGCTTTGACCCCAAGTAGCCTGACTATGGAAGTCATGGCAGTAAGTAAAGCAATAACATGGATCGAGATACAGACATTCACTAAGGCATGTTTCCTTAGTGCTCAATGAGCATTCTCAAGAAGACAGAGATGGGGTGGATCCGAAGAAAGTGGTTGCTGTCTCTGGAGCGGTCACGGATGGCAAAGATTAGTTTAATTTTCGTGTCAGGCAATGCCGGTGTACGAGGAAATGAGTGGGCTGACAAGCTTGCAGGTAAGGTACTGTGGAAGGCGGACGAGCCATGGACCAAGGTGACATTCTGAATGCTCTACGAAAAGTAAGTCGTTTGCGAGAACAAGATATGACTGTGAATCTACAACCAATGGTGAGGCTGCTAGAACAGCAAGTTAAAAGAGGGGTGGCAAAACAAGAACACTACGTGGGAAGCGAAAGACAATTAATATATCAACACAGACCTGGTGTCGTCAGTCTCTACACGTTGCGGGATTTACTGAGGAGGGGATCCGAGCACTTATAGACAAATGTTGAGTTGAGTTGAGTTGAGTTAAGAACCGACATCACTGCACTCAGGACATTCCCATATGTGCTCTGTCCCCTTGTTCAACAACCCACTAAGAGACATACTACTAATCGTTCCCACCGCTATCTGATTAAAAGTTCTCCTGGTCTTCCCTCTCAGATTTGAGATTCTCCCAGAATCCCTGTCGAACCCCTGCAATCTCATTCTTTCCACATATGGGTTCTCAATCTGTTCCTCCGCCTTTTCCACCTGGTCCCACAAGCGCACGACCACCTCCCCCTTGTCCAAAGGCAATCTACCACCAAGAGGTGTATTCCCTGCTAGCCTATCAGCCTGTTTTATGGACAAATGTTTCAATGTGTAATGAAGATGATCTGTCGACTAACTAACTAACACTATCATCATTATCACCATCATTATCATCACTATCAAACTATCATCATCATTATAATCACCATCATCACTATCACCATTATCATCATCACCATCATCCTCATCATCATCATTATTTTCATCAGATGAGAAGTTCTTTGCAGGACTCCACTATCATCACAGCCCGCCGACAATACCCTCCGCTCTTCTCCAGTTCTACTGCCGGTGTATCTCTATGCCCAGGGTGTCTTTAGTATCCTGTAGCCACCATCATGTTGATCGGCTTCTGCCTCGCCTTCCATGAAGCAAGGCTTGCATGGCTGTTCTGTCTAAACTGCTCTCTGTGACATCTAATGAGGCCAACATATTTCATTTCCTGAGATATCTTATTGTTCTTAAACCAGTTTTCTACGAAGTACAGAATTAGCTAAATGTCAGTATTTTGTTTTTCAAGATTCACACAATTTTATTAATGTTATGAGCCATCTTAGTTCAAAAATCCTCGATTTTGTTCGTTTGTAATTGCGAAATCGTCAGTGGTCCAGACCTGTATTTTACAATAGAAAAGCTGCGTGTACTCATCATGTTTACGTTTGTTTGTTTGCTGGTACTATTTTATAGGTTTGTCATGCGGTAGTCAGGCCTTAGTCAGATATGACTGAGCTAAAGTATGACAGTAGAGGTTACTTCTTGCTTTCTGTTGGCTTGGAACGTTGGACAGCGCTCACCAAACCCAACACCCCACACTGTGCGAACGGCTTAGGGGGAAGGGGGGAAGCACAATTGGGAAGATACTAGCCCTTTCCTGGTGCGAGAAATGCTCATAAAGACTAAATGCCTTGCCTTTATCGGCAACTGATTTAGGATCTAAGCTCCGATAGGCGGACAGTTAGAGCACTGCTTTGCTGATCCTATAGCTTTTGCAGCTTGTCTTGTTCCAAACGTATTGGTGTTACCTTTCCTCTGGAGTAAACTAGACAGGCCGAGAGAGGAATTATTCCTGCTTTGGGTAACACATGGTCTTTACAGTTTAGCCCAGGCTTTGTGCTACGGAGAGGTTATCATCCCTTTGTTGTGAAGCACAATGCAACAAACTATCATCTGTCAAGACGGCATGGTGCCAGTAGTATACACATGCACACCCATAATGATTTCCGGGCCATGAAGATATTAACTCCTACTATTTCCATTAACACATGAGGGATAATAACACACTGTCTACTTAAAAAAGAAAGAAAGAAAGAAAGAAAGAAAGAAAGAAAAGAAAGAAAGAAAGAAAGACAGACAGACAGACAGACAGACAGACAGACAGACAGACAGACAGACAGACAGACAGACAGACAGACAGACAGGCAGGCAGGCAGGCAGGCAGGCAGAGGCAGACAGACAGACAGACAGACAGAAAAACAGACAGACAGACAGACAGACAGACAGACAGACAGACAGACAGACAGACAGACAGACAGAAGTATATATGAGGTGCAGCCTATATGTACTGTATGTAATACGGTGAAAGACACTCGTGAAACACAACTGCAATTTTAAAACTAAGGCAAGCAAATGTAAAATATGCCATTGAAAACCCTTACTTTCCCTTGGTGACGTTAGTTAGGTAATTGATGCGTATATTAACAGCATCCTTCAGTGCTTGGGTATTTAAACCTCCAACCCATGCGGGTTCGGAATGCGGAACAGCTGAGAATAATGACTCGCCGCGTACCTTCAAACTGAAAATGTGACCCAAAACAACAAATCTCAGTAAACAAAAGCACACATAGCAAATGATTCATTAGGGAGCTTCTCACTCTATGCATCTGTTTAATTAATAAGATGCATTAATAATATAATGATCTAATTACGCAGTAGCCGCGGCGGGGTATTGACTAGCGTCTTTGCCTGCCGGGCCAGCTTTCGTGTGTTCGAATCCTCCTAATATAAAATGACACAAAGTAGTGCAGATTTACATAACAGAATTACGACACATAAAGGACGTTGCGGCAATTAGTCTTCATCAGCAAACAAACACGTACACACATATGTGTGACCAGGTGATAACAAAGGCCAAGCGAGGTTTGGCTGCGATGCCGGTGATGACGGCAGCAAACTGTGAGCAGCGCCATCTATGTCTTCTGTACGAGGAGCTGGTCATGTCTGTTTTGGAGTATGCAATGGCAATCCTTACTCTCAGCCATAAGCAGATAGAAAGGATGGAAAGGATACAGAATGAAGCTATGCGCATTATTCTTGGATGTACAAGAGATACTGCATGCAGGGCGATGCGCTACCTTCTTGATTTTCCAACCATTGAAGAGAGAATACAAGTTTGCAGGGCACGCGCCTACCTCAGAATTAACGCAAACACACAACATCCGCTGCATAGTGAAATTAGGAAGGTGAAGGGCAGCAGGTTAAAAAGAGGGCGGTCGTGGATGGGTCAAACCGAAGACATTCTTCAACAGGTGTGTTCACTTGAGGACTTAGAACCTGGCGAGGAGTGGGTGCAAGTGCCAACAGACTTCTGCACATCCTTTTCAGTTTGCATCCAACTAGATAGAAAATGCAGACAAGAAAATCCGGCTGCCGTTGAGGCTGAAGTACAAGCGTTGATTTTCGAGAATTCGCTAGACGGTGACGCGGTCAGCCATCTACACAGATGGGTCGGTCGTCCGACATGTGAGAAGCTCATGGGCCTTTACAGCTCGGGCCGGAGGGAGAATTGTGAAGGAGGACTCTGGTGCTTTCACTGAAACCACAAGTAACCTGACCATGGAAGTCATGGCAGTAAGTAAAGCAATAACATGGCTCGAGACACAGACATTCACTAGGGCTTGTTTCCTTAGCGACTCAATGAACATGATCAAGAGGATAGAGACGGGTCGATCCGAAGAGAATGGTTGCTGCCTCTGAAGCGGTCTCGGCTGGCAAAGATTAGTTTCATCTTCGTGCCAGGGCATGCGGTAGTACAAGGAAATGAGCGGGCTGACAAGCTCGCAGGTGAGGCTACTGTGGAGGGCGGACGCGCCATGGACCTGGCTGACATTCTATATGCTCTACAAGAAGTGAGACTTTTGCGAGAACCAAGTGATGACTGTGAATCTACAACAATGGCCAGACTGCGAGAGCAGCAAATTAAAAGAGGGGTGGCCAAACAAGAACACTACGCAGGAAGCCAAAGAAGATTGATAAACCAACACAGAACTGGTGTCGTTAGTCGCTACACGCTGCGGAATTTGCTGACGAGGGGATCCGAGCACTTATGGACTGAATGGTTCGATGTGCAACGAGGATGATCTGTCGACTAACTAACTAACTAACTAACTTATAATAAAACCATTTGTATTAATTATAACTATCTTGAAGAAGATTCGAACCCTTCAGTTCAGTACTTCTCTCTATATGTTAGACTAGGTGTTAGTGATTTAGATTTACTAAGTGAAATACTCTGAAGGTATATAATATAGATTATCTCCGTCCTGCCCTGCTGCCTCCGCCCCCCCCCCCTTCTTTCTATGTGCTCACTGAACCGTAACACTTATCACCCTGTCGGTTGGGTATAAAAAGAATACATAGGAGATATTCTTAGTTACTCACAGATCGGAACTGTGAGGTAAGTATGAACATTTTTTCTTTCAATTCTCATTTCCTCTTCATTGCTTTAATTTTTTCATCCTTTTGTTCTTCTTGTCCTGTCGTCCCTTTTTGATGTAGTCACAGGATATCTTCCTTGACTATATGTTGTGTTTGTGAACGTGTTTGCTTTGCTGTTGAAGGCTAATCGCCGCGACGTCCTGTATGTGTCGTAAATTGTTATGTAAAGCTGCACTACTGTGTGTCATTTTATATTGTTTATTGTTGTATATAGTGTTATAATTTCATTAGCCTCATTCAGGCAATCGTTGTTAGTTACTCTGGCAGTCCAAGGAATTCCCAACATTCGTCTCAAGAACCACATCTCTGTTGCTTCTAAGTTCTTCCTAATTTGTTCATTTACATTCCATAATTCGCTGCCATACAGCAAAACTGGTTCTATATAGCATTTCAGCACTCTCTTTCTTACATGCCTTAATAGTGACATATTGCATAAGATACTCTTCATTTTCTGAAATTCGGCGTTTGCCTGCCCTATTCTGCTTTTAATCTCTGTCGTACATCTTCTACCTGATGTTATAAATGCCCCTAGGTATTTAAAATTATTCACTTGGTTAAGAATTTTCCCTACTATTTCCATGTAAAATTTCGGCGTCACCAGTTTTGTGATATCACTGTTGTTACTGTTTTATGATAGTCAATGAGAGTCCTTTCTTTGCACTCTCTGTTACTACAATGTCCAACAATTGTTGTAGGTCTGTTGCTGTCGCGAAATAAACTTGGAATTGCGATCGATGACGACCAGACCCGACATTAGTCTGCAAAAAAATAGTAATCCTTTGATGTTGTACAGACAGAGAAAAATACGTCGTTAAACTGTCTACACAGTCGGCATTTCTAACTGGGAAACAAAATACATGGCGTCAAAATGTCTACACCTGGTCGGCATTTCTGTATGATGTGGATTTGTCGGGGAACAAATACGTCGCGTTGCAATGTCTACACCTGTCGGCATTTTGTTAACAAAATTGTTGCTCGAGACGAACAACGGCGTCATTTGTCTGCAAGGCGGGAGACGGCATTTGAAGTGCTAGACGGAAAGTCTGGACAAGACGCGGGATGGATTCTGTGATCTGGGGAATTCTCAGGTTAAACTATTGATGTACGGGACAAAGAATTTCCCAAAATGAAAGCAAATTTGACCGCAGATTGACTCCAGTTAGTCTAGAATAGGAGGAGAAAACCAGACTCTGGACTGATTGGCGTCTAGACTTTTTGGTGACGTCACTCAAGCACTGATATAAAACCCAGTTGCGGTAAACAAGTGGAGGGAGTCGGCCAAAAACTCTGAAGTGTTAAGATCGGTGCATTATTCCGAGTTGTGTTCCATGAAAGAAACTAGGGGTGTCAAATTGTTGATAGTTATCGGCGGACATAGATCCAGTCTGTGATCGCCTAGTTTCGATTAGCAACTGGAATGGGCATATGGTAGGCTATTAATCATATCTAACTTAGAGTATGATTAGGAATAGAGTACAGTAGGTGCGGTGATATAATGTATTATAGGTGCGGTGATATAATGTATTATGATTAGTGATAGAATGTTCTATAAGTGCGGTGCTAGAAAGTATCATAGGAGCGTCGGCACAAGTATTCTCTTGTGTGGCTTCAACAAGCTTGTGTGATATATCATTTTACTCAGGGAGTTGAGGACAATGTAGTGGAATAATAATTAGAGAGATTAATGATGGTTGAGAGGGAGGAGAGGAATGTGAAATGGCAGGATCTTCCAGTAGGGCATCTGCTGGGTTTCTACCCGTTCCTTTATTCTTTCCTGGTGTTGCCATGTCTCAGATCATATGATGAGTTATTTGGCTGTATGACAGAGATGGGATCTCTGTTATAGGTCTGAGTGCTGCTATTGGCCTATACTCACCTAATTCCGGCCAGGATTGAGTTGCCCTCACCATAGTATTCTTTAATCTACAGGTTCCATTTACAGGTCCACGTATGTGTGCTATGATTTTCAGCAGTGAAGCTAACACATTTTAGAAGATGATGGCTCAGAATTTGAAGACAGAAGTTGCTGAGAGGCCGCTACATTGGGCTTATATCCAAGTTGGTTTGCGGGAACCTAGCTTCTGCTGAGCAGGACATGCTGATGAGATTTATGTTTTAGCAAGTGATAAGTGTATCACTGAACAGTCAGAACATTGTAGGTATACACTACTGATACCAGGAACAGGCATACAATTTTATACTGACACCTAGAATAGTCAGAATGTGGTGTTATTATGGGGAATCTTTAAAACCAGTGACACTAGATACATTAAGATTTCCCCAATAACAGTGACAATAATCTTAGAATTCTCTGATGACAATCATTTAAATAACAGAGGAAATTCATAGTGTTAAACAGATTGAAGACTCTCATTAGACAGTGTTTGTCATGGGTGTCCAAGCATCCTAGTGGTTCAAGAGACAACGGAGGAAGTCTTCACGTGACCGGAGGAGCATCACCTTGGTGAGGTTGCTTGTCTGGACTAAATGGTGCGAGTGTGTTCTCAGCACAGTGATGAGAATGACTATACTCCTGAACACTGATCTGAGTCTATAGACACTTTAGAGTACACGTCACACATTCTACACCTTACACACACACACACACACACACACACACACACACACACACACACACACACACACACACACACACTTCTCCTACATATACTCTTTGCTTTAATAAATTTCTTGCTTTTATTTGTTGAAGCTAGAGTTGTCAAGTATGTTATGTTGGGGAAGAATGAGAGAGGGCATGTTCCAGGAGTGAGTAAGAGTGAGAAGAAGGTGTCTTCAGATTGAGGGAGTGTTGTGGACGGAGTCTGCTGGATATCTCCAGGATAGAGATATTGAATTAAGACAAATGTGGATGTTGATTCCCCTCACTCCAGGGACGACACTAAAGTGGTAAAGAAGAACAAATAACTACTACGACATTCATTCTTTACACACACGACAGTTGCATTAAATCAAACCAGATAATAGATTAGCTAAGGAAAAGAAAGACAGTCAACTATATTCGGTTAAGCCAAAGGCACGACCCGGCAGAGGATTCTTTCAGACAGTTGACACTATTTACATTATGCGTCTAAGAATCAGTAGTGTTAATTATTATGTTTATTTTGGGATGCCTATTGTTTATATCACCTCTATCATCCAATATAATATATTAATTTTCATAAGAGGAAGTTAGTGAATCATTTGACATAATTATGTGTTTATAATCGTTTTAAGTAACAAAGTTATAGTACTGCATCCTTAGCAACAGATCTTCAGCTTACAAGAGTAAGCATTCTCCTCTCAGAGGGAAGTGCCTTTTCTGTGCTATATTTTCATTCTACTAGAAACCATAGTTTAGTCCTACCAGATGTGCCTGATTCGGTACTAGGGAGTCTTGCAAGCCTTTTCTGGTTTTCAATTAGTAGTTGGCAACAACGATTTGGGGATATCTATCTCCCATCACAAAGTAATATACCATACCTGTTCATTGTTGTTCCTGGCTTAACAATCCTGATGTTGATTTCCTGATCTAGGGATAATTTATTGTTTACCTCTTATCCTAAATATGTAAAATGGTCTACTATCTCCAGTTATTAGAGATTAATGGTACCCCATGTGCACCTTGTGACATAATATGTGTCTTTTTCTTGTTAATTGTTAAACCAAATTCAGAAGAAGCATTGGAGATTGCAGATAGTAGACGTTGTAATTCTTCCTCAGATTGGGTCGTAACTGCATCATCATCTGCAAGAAGCAACTCTCTGATTAGTACCCTCCTAAACTTGGCCTTGGCCTTCACTCTCTGAGAATTATAGAGGCCGCCATCTGAGCATGAATGAATGTATATACCACTATCCTGATCATGAAAGGCACTTTTTCAGTAGAAGTGAAAAGTATATTCCAAAGAGGTTGAGGGCAAGTGCACAGCCTTGCTTTACTCCACTCTTGATTTAAAATTCTTCTGAAGTTGCACCATAAAACTTGATTATACTCTTCATGTCTTAGTTAGTTAATTAGTTAGTCGACAGATCATCCTCATTGCACATCGAACCATTCAGTCCACACGTGGCTCGGATCCCCTCCTCAGCTTGTAACGTCTAACGACACCAGTTCTGTGTTGGTTTATAAATCTTCTTTGGCTTCCTGCGCAGTATTCTTGTTTGGCCACACCTCTTTTAATTTGTTGTTCTCGCAGTCTGACCATGGTTGTAGATTCACAGTCATCACTTTGTTCTCGCAAAAGTCTTACTTCTTGTAGCGCATTCAGAATGTCAGCCTGGTCCATGGCGCGTCCGCCCTCCACAGTAGCCATTACCTGCCTAGCTTGTCAGCCCGCTCATTTCCTTGTACTCCTGCATGCCCTGGCAAGAAGATGAAACTAATCTTTGACAGCCGAGACCGCTCCAGAGCCAACAACCACTCTCTTCGGACCCACCCGTCTCTATCCTCTTGAGCATGCTCATTGAGTCGCTAAGGATACATGCCCTAGTGAATGTCTGTGTCTCGAGCCATGTTATTGCTTTACTTACTGCCATGACTTCACTAGTCAGGCTATTTGTGATCTCAACAAACGCACTAGAGTCTTCCTTCACAATTCTCCCTCTGGCCCGCGCTGTAAAGGCCCATTAGCTTCCCACATGTCGGAAGACCGACCCATCTGTGTAAATGACAGCATCACCGGCTAACGAATTCTCGAAAATCAATGATTGTACTTCCGCCTCCACAGCAGCCGGATTTTCTTGTCTGCATTTTCAGTCTAGTTGGATTAAAACTGAAATGGACGTACAGAAATATATTGGCACTTGTACCCAGTCTACGCCAAGTTCTAAGTCCTCCAGTGAACACAACCGTTGAAGAATGTCTTCCTCTTGACCCATCCACGCCATTCCTGTTTTTAAGCTGTTGCCCTTCACCTTCATAATTTCACTATGCAGTGGATGTTGTGTGCTGGCGTTGACTCTGAGGTAGGCACTTTCTCTGCAAATTTGTAGTCTGTATTCAATGGTTGGAAAATCAAGAAGGTAGCGTATTTCCCTGCAAACTGAATCTCTTATACATCCAAGAATAATGCGCATAGCTTCGTTTTGTATCCTTTCCATCCTTTCTATCTGCTTACGACTGAGTCATGATCGCCATCGTTTACTCAAAAACAGACATGACCAGCCTTCGTATAGAACACGTAGATGGCGCTGCTCACAGTTTACTGCCGCCATCACCCACATCGCATGCCAAAACCCGCTTGGCCTGTGTTATCACCTGGTCTATGCGCTCATTATAAGCAAGGCTTCGATCAAAACCGTATTCCCCAGATAATTCATTGCCTGCGTATATTTCCACGTCTCTGAATATAGATTAAGCAGTTGGTGTTGGCGCGTTGACAATATGATTATTCAAAGAGAACCATGTCACTGTTGCCTTTGTTGGGATGACCATTGCCCCAGCTTCAGCACACCAAGTACTTATGCGTTTGAGTTCGATTTGCAGTACCACAGCAACATGATTTCTATCCTTACCCTGACGATACACTAAAATATCGTCGGCATATGACAATGTCTTCTCCGCTCCAGTGATATGCTCGCTGGTGATTATCACAGTGTAAGCGTTGAACAGTACCGGAGATAATAATGACCCCTGTGGTAGGCCAGGATATATTGTTGTTGGTTTCGATGTCCAACTGCCACATCTAAAAACTACTTTCCGTTGGAAGAGCGCTGCAGCGATCCAACTAAAGAGGAACGGACTTATGTTGAGTTCAAGAAGTTGACGCATTAGAAAATCCAATGGTACTCTGTTGTACACTTCCTCAAGATCAATCGCTGCAGCAAAGGTTTCAATGCCTGTGTGGAAATCTTCATAAATATCATAAACATTGTGGGCAAAAACTGCTGCATTGGTCCCGGTTTCTCTTTTGGGACGGTACTCTCCTAAGGTGGGTGGGAAAACACCTTGCTTCTCTAGCTGGCTTGATATGTTTCTGGCCATTAACTTTTCCAGCAGTTTGCCTATTGTATTCTGCATGGTTATTACTCGATATCCCTGAATTTGTGTGTGGTCTTTGCCAGGCTTCGGCAAGGTATTCAGATATCTGTGTAACCACTCCTCCTTGATGCTAGCACTCCCTATACTGTTGTTGTTCATGTCTGTTAGTTTCTCTAGCTCGTTGTCGGTGCACCAATTGATGTCGTCATATCTTATGCAATTTGGCCCTGGAGAGCTGTTTTTTGATCATCAAAGCACAGCATTGATTTATTTCACTGTCATTGCGTCTTCATCCGAAATGTTTTGGGTCTTACACCTGTCTGAAGTGACCTCCTTGGCAAGATTTCGGCCTCTCATGTCTGTCTGGTTGCTCTGCTCTAGATAGCGTTCGAAGAGAGCTTTGCTCTTGTTCTCGTCAGTCCTCTGCCAGATGAGGTCAGCACCTTGGAAGTCAGAAATTCTCTTATTCTTGACTAGTACCAGTCATGCTTTTATGTAGTCGCCAGAATAATTTCAGTAACTTGTCTGTGCTTACTCTCTGATATACCTCTGCCCATTTTTCACTTTTAATCACCTTAACCAGTATTTTGAAATAGCTTACTTTTGTGTGCATCTCTCTTTCTAAGTGCACGCAGGGATTAGGATGGGCAACTCTGTGATTTGGGGTAGACTTGAACTCCCAGGACTCGTCATGTTTGTGTGGAACGATTCTACAAGGATAGAAGAGTTGATGGCAGCCAATCTTCTTTAGTGCCTTGAACAAACCCTCACGACTAATCAAATCGAATGCTTTTGTGAAGGTCGCTTTAAAAAATTAATGCTTTTGTGTGGTCGATGAAAGCAATAAATAGTGGTTGATTTTGTTCATGCAATTTTCTTGCATTTGTCGCAATGAGAATACAATATCAATGACAGACCGGTTCCGTCAAAATTCACACTGTGATTCGGGGTAAACGTGATCTCCCAGGACTTGAAGTCTGTGCAGAACAATTCTGGCAAATACTTTCGCAACAATACACATAAGGGAGATACCCCCATAGTTGTTACAGTCACTCCGATCCCCTCTTGTTCTCGCCAGTATATCTCTATTAGCTGGTGGATCTGTAGAGTGAGTGTGTCTTTCCAACTCCTGATAACCTCTATTGGAATCTGATCCTTACCTGGAGGCTTGCCAGATGAAAGTTCATTAATAGCACACTTAACTACTGTTATGGTGGGAAGTGTGTCTAGGTGGTCAAGCGTTGGCAGGGCCTGTATGGCGTTGAGGGCATCGCCCGCTAGTTTAGTCTCGCTTGAATAAAGCTCCAAATAGTGCTCTAATCATCTATCCATCTGCTGTTTCTTATCAGTGATGATTTCTCCAGTCAATGTTTTCAGGGGTGCACTTCTTTTTATCATTGGACCACAGGCCTTCTTTATCCCTTCAGACATGCTTCTGATGTTTCCCTTATCACTTGCATTTTGAATGTACTCGCATAACTTGATCCAATAGTCATTTGCACACTGCCTGGCAGCCTTTTGCACACCCTTCCTAGTTTGCTTCATCTCACATAGAGTGTTTCGCATTGCTCTTTTCTTGTTTCTTAAGAGAGCTATCTTCTTTTTATCAACCAAAGACTGCAGTGTCTGGCTGATGCGGGATCACTTTTAGGTAATCAATCAAGCAATAAACAAGACATTAACAGTCATACCCATTCTTATTAAGCTCTTCTGTGGCAGCAACAGATCTGGAATGGTCTGGGTGAGCCTGAGGAAATACGATGGTGACAGTGAAACAAGGTAAAATCTCGTTTAAAGATGCGCATAAAATATGCGATTGTATATTGATATATGTACCTATACATATATCAATACCTTTACATATGTACTTATACATATGTACGTATACCTATATGTACTTATATATATACCTTTCCTCTTAAGTAAACTAAGCTGGCCTAGAGAGGGATTATGCTGCATAGGCAGCACATGGTCTCTACAATTTACCCAAGCTTTGTGTTATATATAGGTATAACTCCATCCCTATTCCCCTCCATTGGTTGTAGTTATTATACTTTTTAAAAAAAATCACAATATAATTATAGTCTGTCAAGATGGCAATGGTGCCAGTAATGAATATGCGATACTTCAAACATATTTAATTACATTAATTTGCATACAGATATATTAGGATAGACTTTGTTTTACCGCTGTGTGGGTTGTAGGACTTGGTGACCCCCATCAGACCCTGGCAAGTATTATTGGAAACTAATAACTGCTGGAAGCTGAGGAAGTTAAGGTACTGACTATTTGAACACGAGTAGCTGATTAACATCAGTGAAGAAACGAGTTCTAGTAACGTCAAGAAAAGTGTAGGCTAGAGTAACAGCCGAAAGAAATATGAGTTATATTAACAATATGAATAGTGTAGGTTAGAGTAACACTGTGGCAAAATAAGTTATCGTAACACGGAGAATAAAGAACGTTTTAGAGTAACAGCAGTGTTAACATGAGTCATAGTAATACTAAGAATAGAGTACGTTTTAGAGTAACAGCTGTGACAACATAGTTATATTAACACTAAGAATAGGGCACTTCTAGGTAACACCTGTGGCGACATGAGTTATAGTATCACTAAGAATAGAGTACGTGTTAGAGTAACAGCTGTGACGACATGAGTTATAGTAACACAAAGCATAAAGTACGTTTTGGTGTAACAGCTGTGAAAACATGAGTTATGGTAACGCTAAGAATAGAGTATGTCTTAGAGTAACAAATGTGACAACGTGAGTTCTGGCAACAACAGGAATAATGTACGTTAGACTAACAGCTGTGACAAAATGAGTTAGTAGTAGCTCCAGGAGTAATGTAGGTTTGAATAACAGCTGTGTGAAAATGATTTAAGTAACAGCAGAAATAGGTTAGAGTAACAGCTTTGATAACATGATCTATAATAACACCAGAATGTTAAATAAAATAGTAACATCAGCGACAAAATGACTTATAGCAGCACCAGAAATAATGTTAATTAATGTGACAGCTGTTAAGAAAATGAATTTAATTCACACCATGAATGATGTAGGTTGAATCACATTAGAAATAATATAGGTTAGAGAGAAGTTTAAGTCACACCAGGAATAATGTAGGTTAGAGTGAGGTTTAAGTCACACCAGGAATAATGTAGGTTAGAGTGAGGTTTAAGTCACACCAGGAATAATGTAGGTTAGAGTGAGGTTTAAGTCACACCAGGAATAATGTAGGTTAGAGTGAGGTTTAAGTCACACCAGCAATAATGTCGGTTAGAGTGAGGTTTAAGTCACACCAGGAATAATGTAGGTTAGAGTGAGGTTTAAGTCACACCAGGAATAATGTAGGTTAGAGTGAGGTTTAAGTCACACCAGGAATAATGTAGGTTAGAGGTGAGGTTTAAGTCACACCAGGAATAATGTAGGTTAGAGTGAGGTTTAAGTCACACTAGGAATAATGTAGGTTAGAGTGACATTAAATGTGAACGGTAAGAGATGAATCACTAGCCAGGTTAGTTCAGCTCCCATGCCTAAAATCAGTATTTTAATGATAGTATTGGGATCTGTCGTAGCGTAGTGGCTAGACACTCAGCTGCCGTCCTGGCAGCCTGGGGTTCGACACACATTGGGGTAGATTCGAATGTTTAAACTGACCTGTGCAAACGTGGGACCAGGACAGGCCTGGAGAAGTAAAAGCGGCCTGCATGATACCGACCAGATCACTTACGACTGCCGATTGGCCTATAAAAATATGTCTAGAGAATATGCACAATATGCGCGATGCTTTATAGCGTGTAAATGGGCCTTTACTTCTTTATTTTTGTAATGATGACGTCATGCAACATCACATGAGAATGCAGCAATTGAATACACATGTCACGAGTTGGCCCATAGGGTATCTCCTTGGAAGTTCTGGAGGAACACTTTCGTCATAGGGTAATTCCCCAGTTATAAATAACACGGAGGAAGTCGGGTTGTTTACTCAGCCTGGAACATTCGCGAAGAGACCAGATTTGAAAGATCGAAGTTGCCGATTGCATTCAAATTATCCCGTGAGTGAACGAAGAATGTTTTCTAGTCGAGAGAATTCATGCTTCACGCTCAACGTGGCATAAAACGTGATTCACTACTTCTCCGTGCGTAGAGAGTAGTAAGAAAACGGAACTAGCCATTTTGTTATTCACTCACGATTTCTCCACCAGAGCAAGGTGCTCGGTAAATTCGGCGTACTGTCAAGATAGAGACTTGATAGCCACAGACAGTCAAGTTAGCTGAACTGGTGATGGGTCTACGGTTCATGTAAATACATGTTTAAGCATTTCGTGGTGTAATACAGCGAAATGCGCGATTGTAGTGCATCTAATTATATATGCGAAATCTCATGAATTAGTAATAGCTTTGCGATCGATACGCGACATGAAATTAGGCCATACGTTCATGTGTGCACTGCAGTGATTACGATCGATATTTGTGAAAGCGTGGCTTCCACATACTGGCCGTGTCCAAGTCCCTTAAAGAGGCAAAGTGTGTGTATTTACTAGTTAAATTTATGTTGTGAGAAGTTGCATTTATTGATTTAGCTTTACAATTGTGCTGAACAGTTTACTGCTTTTACCTGAAGTACTATGTGAAACCAAGTTATGCTAGTTCAGTTGTCTTCTGTTATTGGTGCCTCTTGATTAGGTAGTTACGCTGATACAGTGTGGAATTCGGACAGTGATTTGATTAGTCAAGTTAAAGCAGAGCATGTAGTGCTAGGCACTTGGGAGGATGATGTAGCTATTTTGTGATTCCTAAATAGTGAGGATATCATTTCTGGAAAAGTGTGTAGTTATGTTAAATAGTGACCATGTAATTGTGCTAACATATATATACTGTACTATTGCGGCGTATATATTAGGTGGTGAAGTGCGATTCGAAAATTAGCGACTGGTCGAGGTAGAAAGAGGTTCGACGCGATATGCCTGTGCGTTATCGTCGCGATTGTTGGGGAAGCGATCGATGGTCTACTCAACACTTTCCTGTGCTCTTTCCATATGATCATGAGTGCTTGTGTGATTGATGTGAGGGAAGATGCATGAATGTTGAATGATTCACCGGGACATATGGAATCAAACCAGGCCAGTTGAGCAGTTCGGTCACTACCCAAGGCTAATCCGCTTGGGAGTAGAAAAGAACGGGAATGCACACCTTGGACCATACATGTTTTAAGAAAGAAGACTTCTTGCCTCTATAACAGGAGGAGAATCAAGAAGAGTTTCGCTATCATGTGGGAATGACATCCCACTAGCGAATGGGAGTGATTATTCATTGGTTATGTTGTGTGTTATTGATTAATTTATAGTTAATAGATTGATGACCACAATTGTATGCCCAATAATGGGGAGTGGTCCAGGAACCAACTCTTCCGGAGATTTAGTTTTCTATGTTGTAAATAAAAATAGTGCACCTACTAACACTAACAGCAGAAGACCAGGGAAAGGTAGAGGTATGAGAGGATAGTATGATCAGACTCAACCTCTCGGAACTTAATCTTAACGACGGCCTGATCTAGAGGCCAAATGACATTGGATTGCTACCCATCCTTCAACTATGCCTAGATAGGGATGATTCCCTAATTATGTGAATACTAATTAGATAGATCTGAAGGCATTGTTTGTTGAATTGATGCATGTGGATCCGTGTTGGAGCCGAATACTCTCACCTACCGTTCTTCCTTTCAGTGCTGCCTTTTATTGGTATTCAACGAACTGAGACTACGATGGAAGTTTTGGTGATACGCTCGATCCAGGGAGACCACCCAGGCTTAGGTACCGTCATAGCTCTGGGAGTCCATAAGTTCCATTGGCGTTGCTAAAAACCACCTAAGCGTCGGAGATACCACATACTAAGTATCTTCATGTGTATTAGATCAAGATCCTAATCAGATTCACTTGACAATGTTATGGTTAATACCCAGTTAGAACTATGTGTACCACAGTGCCGGATCATCATCAGATCTGAATGACATTAGCTGTGTTGTTCTTCATAGTTACTGTGCACACATCATCGAATATCATCGTTTGGGACCAGACTAAAGTGGAGTCAGGTCAGTCTTGAATTCAGCCATGTCTTCGGACAGTCATCTACCAGAGTTTAGAGATACCCACGAGATCTTCCACAGCCAAGATATGAGGTGCTTTGATTTATTGGCTATAACCAAGAAGTGCTTCTGAAACGCTACTTCGTCCAACCAAGGGTATACGTATACATAGACATTCACTGGACATTGTGTTGATCTTTTGAAATGAACATGGATGCAATTACTATCAATGATCACCAGGGGACACCTAATATCAGAGGGTCGCCCATCCAGACTGTGGTGTGAAAGCAGTCTTAGTGACATTAAGCAGCGACTTATTTACAATTGTTGTGGTGTTAGCTCCATCCAGTCATTGGTGGTTCAAGTGGTTAAATCCATTCAATGATCATCGAGTGCTTGAGGCAGAGAAGTCCCCAAGTTTCCAGTCAACCGTGCTGGGAGAGAGCCCGGTGAGTCTATCGGAGCGACTCGATGGAACACACACAGCAAATCTTTTGCTACGCCTAGGGATGACCATGGAATCATCTCTGACTCTTTGCTAACCTATTCTCTCTATTGTACATAGATCGTCACCTATCAAGATGTTCCATTCCTATCTGTGACTGTAGTGTAAATTAAACTTTTTGATTATTGACATGTCATTTCTACAGTTACTGTGTGTGGTGTTGGACGAGGTCCTAGTGTTCAAGGCCCCTATGTAGAGGGTCGATAGTAGAGGTCTAGAATCTTGGAGGGGGCCTGTAGACTCATAACATTTGTAACCTTGCAAAGGTGGTCAGTACTAGTAGTAACAGTGTATCTACCTGTCCAACCCCTGGAGTTAGTATACACGAATGACAGTGATACCTCGACTCTTGTGTTCACCTAACAATCGATTCCATCCTGTTACAACATATATATAATCATTGTTTAGTGAGGCGTTAGTATTAGGCGTTTCCGATCGATTTTGTGCAAATAGAAAGACTTCTTGTTAAATGTGAGATTACCGTGGAGATAACAGATGTTGCATTTTCAAACAATACCTGTGACTATGTGTTTTAATTGTTTCAGATTAAGTGTTATTCACTTAGTCACTCCATATGATATATAACTCTGCAGTATGCACCTAACGAGATGCAACGAAATATGTAAGGCAGGAAATCGTACAACATATTGTTTGTGGCTTCTGTGTTTGTTTAAAAATCCTATGTGTGCCATTTGCGATTGTATTGTTTTCTACCCCTACAGATCACGCTGATAACAGCAGATAGTATTGTCACATGTGGTGTTTCCAGATATGAAACTGGATGCAGTGGAGATGCGGACTGTACTAAACAGGTAAAGTGGCAAGACAAAGATTTGCAGCCTTAGAGTCGTAACACGTTTTAATTTTTACCAAGCTTCCTTGATCGCGCCACCACCGAAAGTCTTCCACTGTTGCCGAGTTGAACCAGTTATACACAATATTCCGGTACTGACTAAATCTTCGTGAACAATGCGGTCGCTTCTCAAACCCTGTCCCAAATTCGAATAGGTGGCGAGTGTGGTCTACCTGAAGAAGAAATTATATTTGATATAATCGAAACATGAGTGTTTACTATACATCTTGCTACTGTTAATTGCCATGTTCAATTACTTGAAACCTGTTCTGATGTAGTTAAAGAATGTAAATGTAGTTTTTAATAACTAAATATTTGTCTCTGGTGTGAAGTTCTGCAAGACTGCAGATGCTTGACATTCTTAAAGTATGTAACTATATGTCTGAAATATTACAGAATGTAAATATCTGCAAGAAATTCTAAAAGATTGTAAGTATTTGTCCGAAAATCTTAAAGAACGTAAATTGTTGCTTGAAATTCCTAGAGACTGTACAGATTTGCTAGAAGTTTTTTTCAGATTGTAAATATGTGCCTTAAGTTCTTACCGAATGGAATTGTTTGCAAGACATTTTTAAACAATTTAAGTGTTTGTCTGACGTTCTTTTTTTTTTTTTTTTAGCATATCCTTTACAGGACTTAGCTGTCAACACCAGCATCTTTCAGCTGTATGTTGATCTCTTGGCAAGATTACGCTCAGTAGTTTGCCATTGCTTTCTGAGCGGCCGGCTCAGTATCCCGCAAGTCACGAGCGGGGGTCGAACCGCCTCAGCTCTCGCTCCACTACGAGACTCTGCGTGATAAACGGGATTACAGAGAGAAAGTGTTGTAACCCCACAGCCAGAGAGACCGGCCTGACGTTCTTACAGTTTATAAATATCTGTCTAAACCTAGTTAAGGAGAGGTAAGTCTGAAGTTGTTAGATAATCTTTTTCAAAACAATAGTTATAACTAGAGCAATGACCCCCTCTCTCTCTCTCTCTCTCTCTCTCTCTCTCTCTCTCTCTCTCTCGCTCGCTCTCTCTCTCTCTCTCTCTCTCTCTCTCTCTCTCTCTCTCTTTCTCGCTCTCTCTCTTGTGATCATAACATATCAATATGACCTTAACATATATCATCTCATCTCATCTTGTTCCTCTTGTACCTTGCGGTGTCGCGGTGAAGTATAAACATCGTGAGAGTGCCCGATTATGGGCTTCATGTATCGATATTCCCATGGACTCTGCTATTCCCTCCGTCCAACGTTTACGTGGTCGGCCTCTTCCTCTGTTTCCATCTGGTCTGTACATCATTGCTTGTTGTGGTATGCTGTTGAATGGTAACCTACTTGCATGGCCAAAACATTTGACTTGCTGCTTTCTAATAAAATCTAGTGCTGCTATAACTTCCCTTTAGTCCTGATATTTTCATTTCTGATCTTATCTTTTCATGATACATTGAGTATTCTTCTCAGGAATTTCATTTCTGTTGTTGTGATTTTTCTTTTCTCTTTTTCTGACATTTTCCAGGTTTGGCATTGGTAGCATAGAGTTGGTAGGAAGATTGTGTTGTAAAGTGCTTTCTTAGTAGTTATTGATACATGTTTGTCCTTTAGTATTGGTGTCTTTTGTCCAATGAGTTGGTTTGCCTTGTTGCATCTATTTTCGATCTCGTCTTCTGATCTGCCACTTGATATTATACTTCTTAGGTACTTGACACTCTTTACTTGTTTCAAGGGATGTTCGTTTAAGGTGAATAAATATATCCAATAAAAATATGAAACGAACTATATTTTTTTGTGTGGTACAAATGTTATTGTTTACCCCTCAACCATCGAGATGAAAACGAAACAATAAACTTTATTATAGTATTTTACCTTAATATAAAGCTACAATCTACACAATAGTTAAATGAATAAAAATCTACTTCTAATTTGCTGGGCATGTAATATTTTCAAGCCAATTGGGACCAGGGGAAAACTATAGATAATAGTACCTAGCTTATATTAAGTTGTCACCGACACTCTAAGAATTACAGCCACCAATGCCATTACATTTTAAAGTTTAAAAAATGATCTGCTGTTGTCAGTTACCAAGGTCTTTATAATGGGAGAAACTTCTTTCAAAATAACAGAAAATAATTAGGACATGTTTCAAATATGTGAAATCTTACTACACAGTTGGAGATCGTCTTCAACGAATGTTGCCTGTTTACCACTAGAAAAATAAAGATAAGGACCCTCTTCCCGGCTGTAAAGGTGCATTGAGTAGATAGTGTTAGACCCATATTTTTAACGATCAATAGATAATCGGTTTGTGATGTGGTCAGTATCACGCCCACCGCCTTTACTTTCCAAGTCATGTCTTGGTACCCATTGTTTCATAGATCTGGGAGCCTAGGCAACATTCAAAACTCCGTTGTAGTTTCTTCGTGCAATGGTTGTGGACAAATTAAGCTTCGCCTTTCTTCATCTATATGTTGAGTTGAGTAGAGCTAAGAACTGACAGCACGACACTCAAAACATTCCAACACGCGCTCCGTCCACTCGTTCAACAGCCTGCGAAGAGTAAATATCATCTACATATAAAATCTTACACATCCCTAATTCTTTGTAAATGAACAGCATATCGTAGAAGACACACACACACACACACACACACACACACACACACCAGAGAGAGAGAGAGAGAGAGAGAGAGAGAGAGAGAGTCATCCTTACTAGTTGAGAAAATAACTTACACTTGACATGTAATATTTCTTTCGACAGGCGTAAAATGCTTACAAATGTACTTTAATCGAAAATGGTAATATGACAATATGAACTACAATAATGAAATATAACATGCTGCAATGTCATGTAATCCGAAAAAGTTCTAGCCAAGATTATTTGTGTTGAGTAGAGCTGTGTGAATAACCGACATTACATCAATCCGGACATTTCCAGGCGAGATCCATCTTCATCTTCAACAATCAACGAAGAGTCCCAATACTAATAATACCATTGCAGGCTGATTATGTGTCCGTCTGTCCTTTCTTCTAGGTACTAGGTGTCGGCCAGATGTCTGGCAGGCCATGGTGGTGTATCTATTCTTCGATGCTACACACATGATCTCAAAGTGCCCTGACCACATCTGCCTTTTCATGCAACAAAATATAACACAAAAAAGGTCTGAAATATGTTCTTATATGCACAATAAACACACCTAACTGTAATCAGAGTAGCCAATACATACTTAACAACAATAAAGACCAACAACAAGTTTGACATGTTGTAAAGTTCTTCGCTCTAGTTATAAGCAATACTTGTTGGTGTTCGGTCTTTAAGGTACACACATGGCCACCAACACACGCACACACACACACACACACACACACACACACACGCACGCACGCACACACACACACACGTACATACACATATCAGCAACATTCAAGTGTCTACAACCAATGGTACACAAACTTACATGAACAACGAAGTCAGAGGCAGCCAGGCCGGATGGCACGTTGACCCTGTGAGGAGAGAGAAACATTTTCTACAGATTGTTGTAGTTAATGCTTGCTTGATTGCTTGCGTTCGCTGACTGAGAACTCCAGCGTGAAGTCCTGTATGTCGGATGAAGACATCCTGTTGTCCAACATCAGTGTGATGTCATACCGGACTGAGGTTTGCGTGAGTATCCGTTGTCAGGACCCCAAAGGGACCTGTTGCCCAGGACGCACGACTAGGTCGTGTTAGTAGGTCTTGGCCAGTATAGAACCTGGCTTTGGTGCCTTGGAAACACCTCTGCATCCATAGTTAGTTAGTAAGTTAGTTTAAAAAAAAAATAAATGTCGCTTAAAAGTCGACAGGGTCGACTTCATTGCACCGGGTTTTTATCCCATAAGGTAGCGCGGAAAGCGTCGCACAAAGCACCATCTCCGTAGCTCCAGTATTGACCCTCAGGAATCTCTGAATACATTCACTCGTGAACCGAAGGATACGGCCCGTAATCAAACCCACAACCTTCGGAGCCCGAGTCAAACGGCTTGACCACTTCGCCTCCCTTGGTTGGTTAGTTACTTAGTTATAGTTAGTTAGTTGGTTAGTAGTTGGTTGGTAAGTAAGTTAGTTAGTGGTTGGTTGGTTAGTTAGTTATTTAGTTAGTTTGTTGGTTAGTGGTTGGTTGGTTGGTTAGTTATTTAGTTAGTTAATTAGTTAGTTAATCAGCTTACTCGTCGTCAGTTCATCTAGCGCATCAAACCATTCAGGTCGTTAGTGCTGGGATCCCTTATTAAATATCTCCCTCCGCTTGGCTTGATGCGGTTGACGACACCAGTTTTGTGTTGGAAGATTATTATTCTCCCCTGCAGAGCCCTCTTGTTTGTGTGCGGGTGCATAGTTTGTATACAACGCTAGATTAAAGATAGCATTAAGTATTGATAGATGCTCTTATTTTACACTCTACGTTTACATTGTTAATTGCGGAAGCTCTGTTACCATGTGTGTTTCATTATTTATGCAATATATATGTATATATTATCTCTGGCTCTCTCTCTCTCTCTCTCTCTCTCTCTCTCTCTCTCTCTCTCTCTCTCTCTCTCTCTCTCTCTCTCTCTCTCTCTCTAGTTTTTTTTTGTTTGCATGTCCTTTACAGGCTGTCGCAATCAACCCTATCATGTTTTGCTTGTGATTTACTAAGCAATTTTAATGTTCAGTCGTTTGCCATTGCTTTCTGAACTACCGAAACCTCACACTACCGAAATCAACACAAAGCAGTCTCTAGCTACCCCTGCATAGTTAGTTCTCCCTCCCCCGCCCGGCATCACTGCCCATTCTTCCAGGCTTCCAAGCGCCCTAATATTTTTAACTTACACAACTTGCACGCGGGACCTCCTGTTTTTAACACTATCCTAAAAATACTATTATACGTGATCTTTCTACCGAAGAGTGGGACTAATGACGTCATTAGGCGATGAATATCTTTCTACCGACGAGTGGGAAAAATGACGTAATTAGACCGTCAATATCTTTCTCCCTACTAGTGGAACGAACGACGTCATTCGACGACCAATATCTTTCTATTGACGAGTAGGACGGATGACATCATTAGATGACCAATGTCTTTTGTGACATTTGCCAATCCTGTTCCGGGATCAAATCCGGTAATGCTGGAACCCGATTTTGACGCCGAAACCACGAACTCACTTCTCCGACCTTCGCATCAACAGGTGAGAAACAACAGATTGTTGACCTCTAAATTGAGACTACATAAAGTCCAAATAAATGCGAAAAATCCACCTTTACATCCGGATCTGCCCTAATCAGTTGGAGTAATTAAATCTCGTGACATTTGCACCTTCACGAACGGTGTGTGATAGTACAGAAGGACGTATGAAGGCCGTCAGATGTAGAGAGGTCAAGGCCAGAAGCTATAATCGTATAATTAAGTAATACATTGTCCTGTAGTATTATCCTGCCATGATTCTGTGATGTGATAGCACCATCACATTTTTAGGCCTGCGAACAAGGAGGGGTAGGCATCTAACATTTCCTCATTTGAGAAGCGACGAGCCCAGGCGTCGAACCGGGTCCGATCGTGCTAGTGACATTACCAGCGCAGTTCGTTATCAACACCTCTGGCGCAAAGGCCAGCTCGATCAAAGTTGAACAGACAGCACTTTAAAATATCGATGGACAAGAACAGAGAGGATAATAATTATGATGTTTATTAGAGCATTTAATGTAGATGATTTTTCTCTCTGTAAACGCATGATTAGATCTTTCTCTACTATCGCTCCATGCCGCCTCTAATATCCACAAAGTCCCCTCTTAAGGTTAAAAAAAAAGAATAAACTTACAAGACGTTGCAGTTAACCTTAACAGTTATTGGCTGTGTGTGACTTACTAGACAATTTTACGTTCAGTGGTTTGATATAAGTCAAAATTGTTTGGGTACGCCATGAGAAGAAATAAACAAGAGAACTTGATGGCAATTGGCAAGATTGCGGAGAAAAGAACAAGGTTAAGGGCAGAGAAGTAAATATCTGGATGGTTTGACCACATGACATGGTTGAGACAAGACCACAGAGCTCTCCGTGGCTCTGGTGGTCGTGTAAGATAGCGAAACATGCTTCTATGTCGGCATGACACATGATGATGATGAGTTTGGTATTACTTTCTGAACTGCTGATGATTAAACCATCTAAATCAACGCAAAGCGATCTACATTTAAATCGCCTGTGGCTAATTTCGATCCCACGATCTGGTATGTGGAGGAAACTGCTTTCACTAACCCGTCAGCCATATGCACGACTTACGTAAGTTAAGCCGTATATATATATATATATATATATATATATATATATATATATATATATATATATATATATATCTATATATATAGAGAGAGAGAGAGAGAGAGAGAGAGAGAGTTCACAAATGTTTGCTCTCACTAACGTTAAATTGTTTTAAATAGTTTCTCTTGAACCTTTATGACATTTTTCTTGCTGTCGTATATTTACTCCCACCCAAGAAATATGTTCTGTGATAGGTCCAAAGGCAACTGAAATCATAGAAAGCGGCGGAATTTCTTTGATATTTTGACGAAAATATATTTAATGCACGTTAACAAACTTGTTTACAGTAATGCACGTCGATTCGGGTTACGATATCTGTTCCATTATGCGACTTGATTTTCATAAGGAAATTTCCATGCACCACAGAGAATATGCATTAATGAACACTGATGTTTCCGTGTGAAGATGTAATACATTTCATAACATGCACTTCATCTGTGACCCGTAAATTATATACCGCATATAAACAGAGTTGATCCTGAAAACCAAAGACCGAGACCTGTGGAGAGTAATGAACGCCTTCGCTAGCCGGCATAGCACTTGATGGTGATAGTATTAACAATCATTGAAATTTGCTGTACAATCTCCAGAACAAAAAAAAAAATGGTGGATGTACATAATGATAAGGTTATATGCTAAATCTCATAATTTTCCTTCAGTTGGTTACTGAGTTATAGAATTTTATACGGTGGCAAACATTTGCGAACATACTATAATGTAATATGCGTTTCATTTAGTCGCATTAAGAACACAGTCACTGAGAGCTTACGTAAGACGAATATTGTTTTTCCTGTGAGCCTCAATGAGTCTGTTTGCATCAGCTTCCCATGTTGTGTATTCGGGTACTTCCACTAGAGATGCGTCATCGAAATAGTAGGAAACATCAGCGGCCGGCCCCTCCACACGCACAGTAGCGCCTGTGTATGCTGAAAGTAAAGGAAAGTGGAATGCTCATACTAAACAACGAAGAAAGACCATTAACAATACCGTAACGATGTTTAATACCTGGGAGCCACAGCAGCCCATTGGCTAGTAATAATACCTGGGAGCCACGGCAGGCCATTGGCTAGAAACTTACCTGCCTGTCCTGTGGTCATAAGTTCAAATTCATAGTGAGGTAGATAAACATTGACCGGAGCTTCCATGACAAACCAGTCCATAATGGGTCCCAGGAAATACCCTGGAAAGTAAAGGCTGCCGGCGTGACACTGACCACATCACCCACCGAGTGACCACTGATCTATAAAATATGGGCATAACACCATATGCCCAATGCACTTTAAGACGTGTTAAAGAGTCCTTTACTTTTTTTTTTTTAACCGATCTGCAAAAAGTAGCTGAATGAGTTGTTTATTCCTACCCTTATAATCTGCTTGGATGTTAATGGGATCTTCCTTTCCATGTTGTGCTTCTTTATTACTGTGTCCATGCATACGTTGGAAAGTAGAGATGAAAACATACAGCCTTGATGAACACAGTTGTTCTTTGAATGTCTCTGTGAGTCCACCAATTGTTGTTTGAATGTCTCTATGAGTCCACCAGTTGCTGTTTGGATGTCTCTATGAGTCCACCAATTGTTCTTACCACACTGTAACACTTATGTTATTATGCTCTTAACAATGCCTAACAGTTACCTCTTATTCTGCAGTTTTCTAAAGTTTTACAAATGTATCTCTGTCTACTCTGAGAGTGTTTCTTTCTAATGTGAGTGATTGTTTCTGTCTACTCTGAGAGAGTATTTCTATCGACACTGCCAGTGTGATTCTGAACTGCTCTACGACACTGTTTCTATTTCTCTTTTCTCTGTGAGAGTGTTATGTTTGTCTTATCATGAAAGGTTGTTTCTGTCTACAGCATAGCGACATGTTTCAGTCTTCTTTGATAGTGTTTCTTTCTACTTGAAGAGTGTTTCTGCCTACTCTTGAGTCAGTAATTCTTTCATTTTTGACGACATTTTCTATCTAAACCCTCGAGAGTATTTCTGTCAACTCTGAGAAATTTTTTCCTTTTAATCTGAGAGAGTATTTTTGTCTACTCTGAGAGTGTTTCTATCTGCTACGAAAGTGTTGTTGATTACGAATGTGTCTCTGTCTACTCTGAGAGAGTGTTTCTGTTTACTGTGGGGGAGTTTTTATCTACTCTTCTAGACTGATTGTGGATTGATTGATTGATTGATTGATTGATCTAGGAACCGACATCACAGCATTCGGAGCATTCCCATAGGCGCTCCGTCCCCATCCTCAGCAGCCAGCGAAGAGTTCCAATACCAATAGTACCAGTAGCAATCTGATTATATGTCCGTCTCGCCTTTCCTCTGAGCGTCGAGCGTCGGCCAGATCCCTCGTCACTCCTCGCTGC
Organism: Cepaea nemoralis; assembly: GCA_014155875.1. NCBI lineage: Eukaryota > Metazoa > Mollusca > Gastropoda > Stylommatophora > Helicidae > Cepaea > Cepaea nemoralis. The sequence goes on from JACEFZ010017895.1 coordinate 44,432, forward strand.
CTCATTCTTGCCAGACCTATGATGATCCATTTGCTCCTCCGAGGTGTACACGTGCTTCCGCAATGCCGCAACCACGTCTGCCTTGTCATGCATCAATACTCCACCAAGTTCTGCAGAGCCAGCCAATCTGTCCGCCTGTTCATTCTCCAGCACCCCGGCATGCCCCGGAGAAAAGATCCAGGAGATGCTTGTCACCCGTGACCATCGAAGCGAAGCAAGCCACTCTCCACGAAGCATGCCTGTCTTCAGCTTCGTCAGCATGTTTTCTGAGTCAGTTACAATCACGGTGTGTGTGTGTGTGTGTGTGTGTGTGTGTGTGTGTGTGTGTGTGTGTGTGTGTGTGTGTATCGTATTCTCGATCCAGCGGAAAGCTGCAGTGACCGCCTCCATCTCCATTCTTAAGTTAGATGTTGTGGTATCATATGCCAGGCTCTCTTGCACAAAACGTCGGCCATTAGCTTTTGCTATGAACCCCCAGGCATTTCTCCTACCTCTCGACACCGAACCATCTGTGTAGATAATCACATAACCCGAGCAAGCATTATTCTGAATTAGTTGCTGGATATCCACTTCCATGGCCTTTGTTGACCACTCCCTGCACTCCAGGCTCAATGTGATTATAACTCTGCACAAGTATGAATTCTCCGTTGGCACTCTGACCCACTCCTCTCCTCGCCTAATGTTCTCCTAGATGCACACCTGTCTGATCGTATCCTCCGCCTGAGCCATCCATGATTTCCCTCTTATCAGTCGCTGACCCTTAACTGCGTCCAACGCCTCATGCAAAGGGTGATCTGTGTTTGCAGCTACACTGAGGTATGTCTTCGCCTGCATCACCTTGACCCTCCTGCAACAGGACACACTACTGGGGTGTCTCTGATGCATCCCAGAATGGCCCGCATAGCTTCGTTCTGTATGCGCTCTAACTTCACCAGCTGACTCTTTGAGACAGTGAGCAGTCCTAGTCCATAATCAGTCATTGAGAGGATCAAGTGCCGGTATAGTGTGAAAAAGCATTCTCTGCTCTGTGTCCATTGCAGCCATAGTTTTAAGTGCATTGAGTCGCTTTTGAGATATTGTCACAACCGTCTCCACATGGTCCTTGAAGGACAGGTTCCTGTCAAATGTGATTCCCAGATACTTCAGTTTGTTCTCTCTGTTGACGTTTCTACCATATATCGTGAGGCTTGGGACATCAGCACTCACAATCCTGTTGTCCAGAGAGCACCACAAAACTAGCCTGCCTTTACCGACAGGCTGGATGACAGCACTCATTTCAGTGCACCAGTCAATCACTTTCTCTACTGTCGCCTGTAGCTCCTGGGCTGTTTATACCCTATCTCTCCCCTGCCTATATGCAAGTAATATCATCTGCAAATGTGAGTATCCTTCCAACCCCTGGTGCTTCTAGGTTTGCAATCTTGCTCGTATACATGTTAAAGAGCACAGGTGAGATTGCAGATCCCTGTGGCCGTCAAGGTGTTAAAATAGTGTGGCTCTGAGGTCCATGCACCCAGACGGAGAGCAACCCTATGAGAATACAGGACGGCTGCTATCCAGTTCATCAACCAGAGATTGACCCCCTTCTCCATCAGTGCGGTCATCAAAATATCATATCTAACTCTATTGTATGCATCCGCGAGATCAAGCGCTGCCGCCATCGTTTCCTCTCTACTCTGAACCCCTCATAAACGTCAAAGGCAAAAGTGGCTGCATTTGACCAGGTATCCTTTCCTGGCTTGTAGCTCCCCAGACCTCTTGAAAGAAGCTTCCCCCTTTCCAAAAACACTTGCAGCTTGACAGCGACTATCTTCTCTAAAACCTTCCCAAATGTATTTTGAAGGGTGATGATCCTAAAGCCGCTAAGTTTTGAATGATCATTGAATGGTTTTGGGAGAGGGATGAGATAGCTGTTCACCCAGTCCTGCGGTACTGATGCTGTCCTAATGATCTGGTTAAAGCAGTCGGTCATCTCCTTCAGGTCTGCATCGCTCAAAGCCTTCATGTGGCCATACCTAACCCCATCGGGCCCTTGTGCCGTGTCTTTTGCCTTTTTAAAAATATGTTTAACATCTTCAACCCGTATGATGTCTTCATAATGCATATTCTTTATGGTGCCAAATAACTTCTCTCTAACTGCATCCCTGGTGTCCTCATCATTATGATTGGTCTGCTCTAAAAATCTCTGGAGAAACGCCTCCCCTTTCTCTTTGTCTGTTGTCACGCGCACACCATCATCTCTATAAATTGTTCCCACTGTCATAGACCGATCTTTTCTTTGTTTTTGTTTGTGCAGCTTCCAGAATTCTTTCAGTGCTTTATCACTTCAAATCCCCTTCATGAAACAATCCCATTTTGTGTTTTTAGCCTCTGCAGCACAGCGCTTCAAAACCTCCACCCTATTTTTCGTGACGTTTTCCGCTGTGTCCACTTCCTCTCGTGAGCTTCGGGGTGTCTGTCGCACTTTCCTTAGCTGCTTCACTGAAGCTCTCTTTGCTTTCCAAGCATGGTCTACTTCTGGATTCCACCATAGGGGATGCAAAAAAAAGGAGTTTTAACGGTCCTGTTGCATGCCTCCTGTCTGAGGCATCCAAGAATGCTGTCGGTCCACTCATACCGGAAGGACTTGCGCGCTCTCCCTGCCTTAACTTTCCTGGATGTAGAGATCAGGACTGAATACGGCATGTGATCACTCCCATGGTCATTCAAAACAGTCCACTTTACATCAAGGACTGATGACTGGGAGACAAGTGCCAGGTCAATAGCTGTGTCTGTGTAGCATGATGTCTTCAGACGTTCGCATCCCCAGTCCATTTTCATTTCTCAATACTCAGTAGTTAACCACGTAAGCCGTCTTGATACCCTAACTAAAAATAGAATCGTAGATTCTAGATCGAGAGAGGGTAGATGAATGGTGGGGACTCAATTTCATTGGGTAACCCTTGGGCTGGTAACGCTCCTTAATACATAATTAGCCCGCCAGTCGAAGCCTTGATTCCATCCCGTAAGGACGTGTTCAAGATGCAGTGGTAAAATTTGCCAAAAGCATTCTTTAGGATGTGGTCATCTGCACTCCAGGTACCTAAATCATTTAATATGTTATGTGTAAACCTGATGAAGTGAGAGAGAGACGAATGGCCGAGTATTTTCTTGAGAAAATATAAAAAGAAGACAGGACTTCGGTACAGTGACTCTAAAACTGCCGCTCAAAACCTGTCATGTCTACCGCAGTGAAACATTCTTACCATGTCTATTGTCTGTCTGATTTGATGATTTGCATATGCTTATGACTGTAAACCACGCTCAATGCATATGGCCAAACCTTTGTGCGCTCTGAACATTCGTTGAGTGCCTATCATGACCATTCTTAACCAAACTGTACCTTGCTCTTGAGAGTTACCTTTGACAGCTTTGTTTCAGAATGTGTGATGCTATATACTGCATGTAATTTCTCCCTTATAATGGCTGAGAATGTTTGAGTGAATGAGATGGTAATTATATAATTAACTTCTCATATTTGTAAAAGTAAAGACACTTATTAAATCCATGTTTGCAGGACTGCATTGCACTGTAGAAATTAACCTACAGTGTTTGTCAGATAAATACATGTGAAGGCTCATGCTATTTGTCAGGGAAAATTCATGTTTTCTTTCATTATGTGTATTCCACAGGTGAAGGCAATTCTAGTGCATGATTTCTGCCATACAATGCCTACTTCTTGGTGCTTAATCACACTGTCTGTTCTCATGGTACACCGGTCCCTGTGATCTACTTATTGTGAGAATTTACAAGATAATTGTGTGAAGCTGCCTCTGATTAGGAGTATGTGCCTATGACTTCACGGTTTTGGGGATGAACCTGGAGAAAGGATATCACCCCAAATCCCCAAATAAAATTGCACTTCATCATCAGTGAGAGGCGGGTGTTCGAATATCACACTCCTTTTCCCCTCCCATTCCTCTCTGAATCTGTGATAGTACTGTATAACTGTGACAATGGTTCAATAGATGTAAAACACATGTTGTGCCTTTGTTTATTAACAGAGAATGAGGAAGATGGGGGAGGCCTTTCAATTACCAGGACAACTCCAGGGAAGTCCTGAGCTCTAGTCTTCAACTCCAGCTGAAAGATAAGACTCCATAAAGTACCACATGAACAACAGGTCGCAAATGTTCAGCCTGAATCCACTAATTCTGGCCTATACAGATGGCACTGAAGAAAAGTCTTGATTAAAAGCCTAAAACTGGGATACTCTCCAATTTTGTAAAAGCCCCAGGCTATGTCTTCAAGATAAATTCAAGAAGAAACCTTAAGAGGAGAGATTACCTGGTTTTCAGAATGTCACTACTGGCTAAGAGTGGACATTAAAGGTGCACTTGGAGCAGACCATATCACAGCTTATTATTAATATTGGCTGAAAGGCTAATGGAGAAGAAGTATAATAAATAGAGCAAATTCTCAAAATGGATTAGTGATAATTAAGTGTGGTGATTCAGTTACATCAGAACCTGTTTGTGGGAGATAGACTGGCAGAGAAGAATGATGGGACATAATAGTTTTTAGATCTTCATCTACTGAAAAGTAAAACTAATCCCAAACTATCAACTTTGCGAACAGTCTACTCACCCTTCGGAAGGACATGTTTGTCACTCGCTTCGGACTAGTCAAAGTGGGGAATAGCCTGAACTGGAGAAACATTATGGGAGAACTGCAACCTGAGCTGTCCAACACCATCATAGGTGCTAAAAGGATTAAACAGACCAGTGGAGCAGAAGGTCCCTATACTTGTGCCCGGCTATAGGTTTATCATGTGTTTTCCTCATTTGACGGTTGGAAAAGTAATAGCATGATTACAGTGTTGTGGTGTAGGATATTTTGATAAAGTAGAGATGTGAAGGAGGAGGGTTTGTCTTAGATTGATGGTTCTGTGGGGGTATTGAGTGATTTGTTTGGATTTTCATAGATAATGTCACTATAATTTGCATATAAACATATTTGAGATGTGAATTGTTGGCAGAATATTAGGCCTGAGTCTTCACTTGACCTCATCAGACATTAATAAAGTATTAGTTGTAAGAGAACAGTTTTGAGATATATGTCCCTGTGGTTGTCTTGTCCAACTGGTGTCAAGCATCTTCATGGTGACTGTTACTCTACTGTTGTGGTTGGTTACAGAGATTATGAAAGTTCTGTGTGGTTGTTGTCAAGTATCTTCCATGATGTATGACTTGTCTAATCTGTTGGTGTGATCATTCCTTTGTGAATGTTTGTCCAACTGTTGTCCAGATCTTCTCATGTTGTCTTGTTCAACCAGTGTAAAATACAGTTGTTGTTATGTTCACTACAATGGTACAATTGTCAATGTGATCATTTGTCCAAGTGTCTTGTGTCACTTGAAATAATATTAAAGAGATCAAACATGAGGTTGGCGACCAGAGCACAGTCAGCTGGAAGATGAGAGAACTGCTTTCATTGGTTACTGTGGCTAACTGCCAAGATCTCTATATATGGCCTAGAAGAGAAATCATCTATAAATAATTCTGTGTAGAACTTAACTTAGGTCTAATTTCTCACAGGTGGACATTAAAGGTGCACTTGGATGAGCCAAAATTCTGAATGGTTTCTCTACAAGGGTTATGCGAGAATAAATATCAATACCTCTAGACAACACTTGCTGTTACTAACCTGTATCTTTTATAGAGAGATATACTTTATAGAACTTCACTCATTGGAACTTCTGTAATTCTCTATAAATACACAAAAAAACCTCACAGTCTGCATCGCCAGACCTCATTGCCATTCTAGTCGGCCTACCATCATTTATGCAGAATACATCGGAGTCCACCATAGCTTCCGCAAGTGCAATTCCCTGTCGGTGTTCTCCACTACTGTCCCATTCTCTGTTCCTCGCATTGAAGTCTCCACATATGAGTAGCCTATCACCTGGTAGTTCCTTAAGCCAGTCCCAGTGTTCCTTTGTGACAAAACAGTCCACTGTGGCATATACATTTATGATCTTCCAACTTAAGCCACCAATCTCCATTTGTATACCCTGGACCTCTCTTGCACTGCGATTCCACTGGCTCAAGTCAAGTACCACATGCTTCACTCCTTCCTTCACCAGCAGACCTTGCCCATGTCTCTTCTGCCTGTGACGGGACAGCCCCAGCAGCATCATAATTACCCAAGTTTTCAAGGAATTACAGAGCCCACAATATTTTTCTAAAATTCTCTAAAAGAATAAACGTTCCCCAGAAGAGGATAAAAACGTAAGAGAAAAATACAGAGTCACTTAGAGCCCGCACTATCATTTTTACTACATTGGTAGATCAAAGCAATGTCTGGTCTCTACATCTAAGAGATTTTCCCTTTGATGTTCTGATCAACCAGACATCGCGGAGCCAGTCAGTGTTAGTTTACAAGCCTGCGGTTGGAATAAGGACTAACACCTTACGTTCAACAGGACCTAACGTGTGAACCAGCCACGGCAGAATGGGAGATAAGAGGGTCAGCCAGACCCGTCTGAAATAATACATGGCAGTGCTACTCATGGGAAAACCCCGTGTAATCCAAAGACGGCAATATAATGCAGGCCTAACACCTATCTATAAGTCCAGACATTGGGGGAGACGGGACAACGTCTGTAATTGCCACCACAAAGGAGCAATTAGGACCAGATGCTTAACACCTCACTGCAATACGGGCGGCAAAGTAGGAACACATGGCTGACACATTCCTGCCAGCAACCGGGAAGGCTTGTGTTAACCACAGATTGGTATGTAGTTATGACGCAACGTCTGTTGCAGGGGCCAATTCATTGTTTCAGGAATGTGGCAGGGCATCGGTCAATTTGATTGACAAATGAAACTACCGTCCACAGGAAAGGAGGAGGGGTGAAAAGAATTTGGCACTTAATCCATCTGGGTAAACCATCTTACATGGAAAAATAGGCGGAGTTAATGAAAATGGGACATATTAATTAACCAACCTGGAAACTAGCCAGGAATTGAATAGAATAAAACTACATGCATGGCCAGCAAGACTTCAGACGCAAATTCACAATAGCATTCTTAGGATACCTACTGGAGAAATATTAACATTTCGTTCTGTTGGACTTCTGTACGAAGTATTATGATGGAATTTCCTAGCTATAAACCAGGTAAACCATTATTCTGATTAGTTTGTCTGCTAGTCTGAAGGCTTGTGTAGTTTCCTGTTTTTACCTATTCTCCCAAACTTTACACTCGTGGATTTTCTTTGTACTTAATGTTCCAGTTCTAGCTTTACGATTTCACTGAGAACTATTTTCTTCTTGCATTCACTACTTGGTTGTCTGATTTGTTGTATGTGACAATTTGGAGAAATCCATTATCCAAGCTACATGAGCGTGTGGCTTATTCATGTACAGGAGATGCATTTAGATTCATCCTGTATGATGTTAAACATTGGGGAGACTGACTACTTAGGAGAAATTCCTGAGAGCTACCAGTCTCTTGATAGCGTCCAATTAACATTGATTATTTGGACCAACACTTTGAGTGCCTACCAAGATTGTGGTGAAACCACTTGGTTTGAGGAATGGCACCAGTTCACCTTGTCTGCATGATGTCTGCATGAGGACAGACATGACTTAGGACATTCAATATCCCAGACAGATTCAGGGAAGGCATTTAATGTTCGACAGGACTGTGCGACCAGCCCTTCCGACAAGACAGTATGAATGAATCAGAAAGGGAAAGAGTAAGTGAGGTGAACTTATATGGGAAACACTCCATTACACAAATGTATATGAATATGTATGTTTTGAGCTATAGATGTTCTAAATAGTTTTATTAATATATACATATATATTTATTTATTTAGAACTGATATATGTTTATGTAACATGCCATCATATATATCATCATACCATCATATATTATGACTTGAATGTATGTTTATATGAATGTATAGACATATGTGTTTTGAGATGTGTAGACGTAGATACTACCCATCTCCGTTCGTTTCATTCCAGATCTCTTAGGAGCAATGGACAGTCAACAACCCATATCAGGAAGTGACTTAACCTTGTGAGGGACCAATTTGGACTCCTTCAATCTGACAGTGAACTGCGTCTCACTGGGGGAAGCATGACCTATGTGCTTCTGAGCTTTTCAGCCAGATGAGTTACGTATACCATAATATAATCATCATCATCATATGATCATCAATAGCAATAATAAACACAGTTGTTGTATTTTAAAACTCAATTTGTCCGTATAATTCTAAATGTTTATAAATGTTTGTGTAGTGTATCAAGTACACACATTATTGTATCATTTAGTGGGGGTTCGCACATATTGTCCAGAAGTGGGAATCTATGTCCGGGAGGTCTCTTGCCTATGCAGTCATAAGTAACCAGATTACGTTGCATGTCTTAACTCCTCCTTTCTCACTTCTGGTGATACCAAGTACAGCCAAATCTATATAGATATATTCTATCTTCAACGAGACACTTCTTGGCTGTTTTCTTGAGTATCAGGGACAGTGTCTTAAATCAGCATAACAGACATTTGTTCCACGTTTTCTCTCTGTGATCTGGGGTAGCAATTAGTTCCTTCTGACAGAGTTAGGGGATCTTAAACTGCATCCAGAACTAAACACCAGCAGAAGAAAATGATTTTGGCTGAGTGGTTGCCCAACCGGGAGCTACCTCAAGCCAGTTGGTGACACTGCCCTGTAGGGTTTATATAACTGGCGTACCGAGGACAATGATATTTGTCTGTATTTAGCTCCTGAAGCATGAGGATATCAAAAGCATATATTAGCCTCTCCAATACAGGACCTCTCTTGAACTTGGGGGTTTATATTTGAAGTTTTCTGTCTCCTATATGGACTACTGTTCAAAGCTAACGGGTTCCACCTACCCGGGGGAAGGGTTAAAGCGCCCCAGGCACGTCTCCGAGCATATTTTCTTAGGAAATCAGATCAGACTGATTGTGGAATGTTTGGTGTATGTGATAAATATTTACCGGGGTGAAGTAGTATACATTTAATTAACTAAGACAATCACAAGAGAAAATAATCCAACTAGTTAATATACTTACGATCATTAGGGTACAAGAAAGTTCCACCAATGCGCACCCAGTTATCACTGGGACTCACTCGAAGCCGCGTGGCCACTTCCAGGACACTTGTGGTTCCTGCGAGATACACAAGGGATGTTTGGTTTCATCTGATGGAAGGATTCGTGTTGAGATTGAACATCGAGTATAGATACAATATGGCAAACCAGATTATTGGCTAGACGTCGGAAATGCTGCCGAACAGACACGTATCAATACATACATTCTTCAACATTATCTTTACATCAATATTATTCTATAGTGGAACAATGACAGAAATACACATAAAGCAAAATTGTTGCAGACAGGCCAGACAGCGCAGAATAGTGAATATGACAAGAAAAGATAGAATCGGAAGTTATGACGTTAGGAATCGCGTTAGTGCAATGCCAGATAGTTAAGTCTTGCGAAATGTCTACCCTCAAGCAGCTTACCGTAAACAGCTTACCGCAAACAGTTTACCACAAACAGCTTACCGTAAACAGCACGTGAATGCGTGCATTCAGATGTATAGACTTATGAAACAACGTGAAGCAGACCCGGCAGGCTGGAGACTAGAGGGGTCGCAGAGATTACAGACTACTACAGACTACCCCACTGCATTATAGACAACCCACACAAGGGAGTTGTCCAGTAAGCTCTCTCTAGCCCTGGGGCGGGGAACGTCCGGCCTGTGAGCTGTAATATATTCTACATGAAACATTCGGTGCACAAATGGGCTGTTGTATAGTGAGATTGACGTGATCCCTGAAAATATATGCGCGCATGTGTGCGCGTGTGCGTGTGTGTGTGTGAGCGAGAGAGAGAGAAAGAAAGAGAGAGACCGAGAGAGAGAGACACTTGTTATTAGCTATGTGGAATTTACTTGTCTACCAAGAGAGAGAGAGAGAGAGAGAGAGAGAGAGAGAGAGAGAGAGAGAGAGAGAGAGAGAGAGAGAGAGAGAGAGAATCTAAATTTCGCGAACTCGTGTGTATAGGCATTGATCTACTTCAAAAATGACACTTGTTGGACACTAAGTGTCAGGGTCTTAAACTTGGCTCGCTAACCTAACACATGTGAGACAGTACAAGTACAACGTGATTTGACTTGAGACTCAACGACACAACGTTCAATGGATTTATTTACAGATCATATACAGTACGATGATCACAACAATATATACTTTACACTTCAATACACTTACATACACAATACAGCTCACAAGTCTATCTCTCAAGATGTCCAGACACTCGACTTTCAGGCACAGAAACCACACAACGCCTTTCTCTCATCTTGCGTCCGTTTCAGTCCGCGTCCCAGAGCTGTCTGCCGCTAGTTCGCAACTTGCCTCCCACCTGAAGTGGCTTCACGAGGCATGCGTGCGTCTTGCGTCGTCCTTGCCTGACCGCTAGCCGTCTTGTCAGCCAGCAATCTCGCGGGCAGGTAACTACTACTCGCCTGGCGGCGTAACGAAGTTACGGCATCCCTCCTGGGGACTAAGTCGCCTGGCGGGCATAACGATGTCACTGCCTCACTGCACTATTCTGGACTCTGACACGCTCCCCCGGCAACTTCATGAAAGATGTCATCTTTCATGTATAATATATATACATACTGGGTTAATATTTTAACCTTGTCAGAGTCAACCCTTCTGTTGTTATATACATTGGTATCAGAATACATAGAAATACACATATGCCATAGACACATATAAGAAATGGAAGTTGTATTCAACGACATGTGATGTTCAACCTTTAACACTTGTCAGGTGTCATCCTCTCGATGGCTGATTACCTCAATTGCATTATTAACCCAGTCAGATCGGTAGTACCAGCTTCACGCATCTACCTCGCAGCCTCCAAAAAAAACGTAATAATATGGTTCTTGAAACAAAAACCATCTGGCTAGACCGAAATACGGCTTTTACATAAGTCGCATTAAACGCTCAAACCCTGACCTCATTTGGCCAGGAGATCTTGTGTTGGTCTGCAATGTCGGCCACACTCTGCCATGCCCAGTAGATGGCTACCTGGTGTGTTAACAATCTGGCAACAACATGGCTATTTATATACAACACATTACAATATACATTTCAAATTATGGCCCTTTGTGTAATGATGTAATAACAAATAAATGAAAGGGGAATAATTTCAAAATTTATGAAATATAATAATTTACAATAATTATCCTATTTCTTAGCGTCATCGCTTGAGGTTTCTTCATACTAACGGGAAAAAGTCGCTAGTATGAATACACTACTCAAGATATGATTCTAAGATTACACTACATAAATATATAAACACACAATTTCGTGTATTCAAACTTGTTGATTCCTAAAGATTTTAGAATCGTCATAGCTTTTTAAACTTTTATTCGTCGTCTGCTAATTTTACTCTAAATTTCTAACTAATCCGGAAGTACACACGAACACTAAACAGCTGATGTTGAAGCTTGTAGAACACACTTGTTCCGGTCTGATGTAGTTACGGAAAGTACAATGTTCTAATCGTTCATGTGTTGGATGTTTCACTGTAAAACCTTCTGGATTACGATTGACTGCAGTGGTGTAGTGTCAATGTTTAGGTCACACGTTCACACACGTATTTAAAATATCCCTGGAATGTTCCACACGCAGATGCCACTGTCAAATTGGATAGTTTGCTTACGGTAAGTTTTTGAGCGAATGTGGCACTGTTCTTGTTCGTAATATATACAATTAATAAAGTTCGCTTTCTACCACACACTACACAATTATACACGACAATCACTACATGAATTAGTAAAATAAGAACACTATATATATTGGGAGTAATCCCTATCACATGACATAGTAGACTTTACACAGCTTTTTGTGAATAGAAAAAAAAATATTTACAGATGGATGGCTGTGTTAATCTGAGTGTATTTTCTCACACTGCACTCAGACATTTGTGCTTACTGGGTCGGTCGGACAACGGGACAACAGATCGGCGATCGTGTTGGTTTTGCCTGGGATATGTCGAACCTCGAAGCTGTAATCTTGGAGTTTCAGAGACCAGAGCGCTACCATATGGTTTGAAGGTACACCTGAATTTATAAATCGCAACGGGCTGCTGTCAGATTCCACGATGAAATGGCGTCCTAGAAGGAATCTGGACAATTTAGTTATACCCACCACTAATGCTAGGGCTTCCAACTGAGGTATTGACCAAGCCCGTTCTCTGGGTTTTAGTTTCCTGGATACGAAGTACACGGGATGGAGGATGTTATTGTGTTCTTGCAACAAGACTGCTCCAATCGCCACGGAGCTCGCATCTGTACGCAATCTGAAAGGTAAACGAAGATTGGGCAATTTCAGGATGGGATTATGTAAGCTATTATCAGAAAAACACGCTAATACTTTACGGAATGCAAATTTTAGGCATTCATTGCTTACAATTTTCTCAGGTTTATCTTTTGTTAGTAAATTAGTAAATACTTCGGTCAGTTCGGAAAAATCAGGAATGAACTGCCGGTAATAATTTATCAGTCCCAACAAACTTCTGACTTGTTTTTTTGTAGTCGGAAGTGAGAGTTTTAGTATCTTGGACACAATGTTATCGTCTGTCGTGACAAAGCCATTGGATATTTTGTACCCCAAGAAGGATATTTCCTGGTAGGCTATGTCTACTTTCGCAGGCTTTACCGTCAGTCCGTGCTGTCTAATGCGTTCAAATGTCTGTTCTAAAGTTTTTATGTGCTCTGTCATTGTCTCTGTGTGAACACAGATGTCGTTAATATAGCAAATTATGTTAGGAATGTCTACTAGAAGAAGTCGTGTCATACGTACGAATGTGGCTGGGGCATTGACAAGCCCAAATGGAAGTTTGCACCATTCGTACAGTCCCCAAGGTGTGGCAAATGCTGTCAGATGTCTGCTCTGTTCGTCTACCGCTATTTGCCAATATCCTTTCGTCATATCTATCTTCGTAAAGAACCTAGCGTCTGTCAATTCTGTCAGTAGGTCGTCAGAGTTAGCCATTGGCTCAAGATCTAGAAGAGTTATTTTATTGAGCTTCCTATAGTCGACACAGAGTCTTATCGTGTTGTCCTTTTTGCGTACTATGACCATTGGAGATGAGAAGTCGGATTGGGATCGTCTTATGATGTTTGCACCTGTCTGTTCCTGCTTGAGTTAACTTTGGGTTGATTTTGATCTCCTTCAAGCAGTTTGTCGTGTCTAATGCAGGTGTTGGAATTTCGTCGCTAGCCTCGTCATCTTCATGATCTATTATCACTGTACAAGCTGTTGTATCGTCTTGTTCGTTGTCTCTGTTGTAGTATGGTCTTAGCATATTTATGTGGAATATTTTGTGTTTGTCTTTTATTTGGATCTCGTAGTCTACAGGTGAAATCTGTCTTGTCACTTTAAACGGTCCCTGCCAAGAATCAGTCAATAAGTGTCTGTCACTAGGTAATAGAAGAAGAACGTCCTGTCCAGGTGTCAACGTTATTGTCCTGTTACCTTTGTCAGCATACTGTCTATAAGTAGCACCAGATAATTTTAGTGCATTCTTTGCAATTATACAAGATTTGATGATTCTTTCACGCAATGATGTAACATATACGTATGATGATATGGATTTAAGTACTGGAGTAGAGTCAGTTAACATTTGGTGATAAATAGTTAATGGGCCACGTGGTTTGGCACCATAGATAAGTTCAAAAGGAGAGAAACCGGTACTAGAATGTGGTACCTCGCGATAAGCAAAAAGAATAGCTGGTAGATATACATCCCAGTTATTGGGGTGCTCTTGCGTGACTTTTGCAAGCATGTGCTTTAAATCGCCGTTAAATTTTTCCACAATTCCACTAGAGTGAGGATGGTACGGGGAATTGAAACATTGCTTCACCCCCAACATTTTGGTGAAAGCTTGGGTAGATGCGGCGATAAACTGAGTGCCCCTATCTGATTGGATAGTGTCTGGAAATCCTATCCGAGAAAAAATATGGAAGAAAACTTCCACAATATCATTGGCAGTTATGTTCTTTAGCGGATTAGCTTCCGGCCAGCGGCTACATTGATCAATGACAGTTAGAATATATTTATTCCCTCTAGTTGTTGTATGATTGAGAGGGCCCACTATGTCGACAGATAATTTCTCAAAAGGTCGACTGGCTAAGTCAGTGATTTGTAACTTTGCCTGTGGGTGTTTACCTTTTTTTACCAGTTTCTGGCAGGTGTCACAACTTCTGCAATATTCTTTAATGTCATTGCAAAATTTAGGCCAATGAAACTGTGTTAATAATCTTGATCTGGTCTTAACGTATGCCATATGCCCTGCAAGAGGTATATCGTGGACAAGGTGTAAGGCTTGCTTACGATAATTAGTTGGCAAAACAGTTTGCTCTGTGGTGTTGTCACCTCTGGTATAATACCTGGTGAGGATATCATTTTTCACAGCAAAATGCCATTTTGCATTCTTGGTTACCTTTGGCTTTTGGCCGATCAGATTAAAATATTTTAACAATGAAGGGTCAGCCTTTTGAGCTGTTACAAACGTTTCCTTCATGGTGTTAGTAGGTAGTGATGCTGGGCTAAGCATTTGTATAGCCTCAGTTTGATTACTTTCATCTTGCACTCTAGCAGTAGATCTAGTTACTGCGTTCATACACTCAATGATATCAGATGGTGATGAAACAATGTTATCAATGATGTCATGAGATCTTAGTGCTACATTAGCTACCATACATTCCATAGGTGGTGTAACATTATCAATGATGACATTGGATGGTGATGTTATGTTATCATCAATACACATAGATGTTATGTCATGAGGTTTATCATTCACCTCTGGTAAATTTCCAATTATTACATCACACACTGGGTTTGTTAATGCAGCGCACTTTACTTTCCCAGTGAGGAAAGGTGTTTCAATATATGCCCATGCTAGTGGGTATTTCTCAATATTGCCTGAGAATGTTCTGCATGTTACGTGCCTGCCTGTATAGTCTGTAGGCATTATGAACGTTCTCTTCAGACCAATAAGTGAACTGCCCGTGTCACGAAGGACTGTAGCAGACTTGCCATTCACATATCCGTGATGGACGTTTATCTTGCCTTTAGAATCTACTACCAAATTAGCTTCTTCATTGGCAATAGGGATGGCGTGGCCGCATGTTAAAATACCATCTTCATAAAAGGTGTTACAAACAGTACATTTATTTGCGTTAAACATGTCAAAAGCCTGTGCTGAGTTCACAGGATGTTTCTCTGATTGTTCTTCATCTGACGATGAACTGTCAAACAAGGCGGCATTTGCTTTGTTGGTCATTTGCCTACCTTTACAATCATGGCGATAGTGTCCGTTCGCCTTACAGAGGAAACATTTACGCAAATTTCTGAAGGATCTACGCTCCTTATCTTGTCTGTTTACCATGTTTTGTAGATAAGTGTTATATGCGGGGTTCTTGTCGCACATTTCACCTTGATGATGTGAAATTTTCAATATCTACAGTAATTATACTTCTCGGAAGTAGGCTTATGAGGTTTCTGCCTACTATAGGGTTTCTCATCTTTAGCCGATGCTACAAAATTTATGTCAGTAGCTTCACTGGCAAAACAATGTTTGTTGGCTGTGTAATACGCCGAACCACGTCTCTCAATCTCATCTACACTAGTGCATTCATTCTCCTGCAAAAATTTTGAAAATGCTGATGGAATGGATGAAATGATTTTATCTCTACTGATCAGATCTTCTAATCTTTGATAATTTTTGTCAATTTTAGCTGCTGAAGTCCATTTGGTAAATATATCTCGGACTAAGCAGAGATAATCAGAGAACGTCTGAGTCGGTTTTGGGCTCAATTTACTGAATTGTTCTCTGTAACCTGCCTCATCTAACATAAAATGTGCCATAATCTTTGATTTCAGATAATGGTAGTCTTTTCTGAGGTCTTTGGGGATGGTTTCAATGACTTTAAGAGGCTCCCCTGATAAACTCCTCATATAAACAATATTCCATTCAGACAGTGGAACCTGGTAGTGTTCCATTAAAGTCTCAAAATTTTGGGTAAAGGCTGCGATGCAGTCACCCGAGGTATAATTACGTACAATACCTTGATATTTCTTGTACTGGTTTTCTTTCTCCAGTCTCTCAGATTTCTTAGACTCTTTGTTAATGGCAGTCTCAGTATCAAGTTGTTTCATCTTTAACTGTAACTCCAGTTCTTCTCTCTTACTCTGAGCTGCTATTTCTGCCTTCTTTAATTCTGTTTCTCGTTCCATTTCTGCTTTCTTAAGTTCACTATCTAATTCGGCTTGCTTTGTCTTTGCAGCCAGTTCTAATTCGGCTTGCTTTGTCTTTGCAGCCAGTTCTAATTCGGTCTGTTTTGCTGCAGCTTCTGCCTGCTTTAAGGCTGTTTCTGCCTCTACTTGCTTGGCAGCCATCTCTGCCTGCTTTAATGTTCTTTCAGCCGCTCTTTCATCGCGTTCATTAGCTTTCTCCTGTACTAGTAGGTATTCAGAGTATTTCTTCTCACTCCACTTTGTTAATTCATCACCTGTTAACTGTAACTTTAACCCCATATCGATGAAATCATTTAATGAAGACATGATGGAAAATGTCAATGAAATACCAGCCACACAATTTGTTATAAGTGGTTAGTAAAATAAACAATTTACAATTGAATTCTATTGACAATACGTGCCTAAAATTGCATCCTTAAAGTAACTAATGAAATGAAAAATATACTCAAGTGCCCTGGATGCGGTGAAGAACGGTTGGAAATCGGGCTAGGAACTGTAGGGTCGCTACTTCGAAACCAGAAATGACCTCTACGCGCAAGGTTTCAGATGGTACGGAAAACCTGCTTTGTTTTTGGAGGAAATAAATTAGCGTCTATTTGATGGTGTGTGCCTGCTTGTCACTAAGTGTTGATTAGGTTTGTATGGCGTTGAGTGTAATTGTATGTCGTAATTTTGTCAGTCAACAATTTTTTTTTTCAAAACACAAGTCACTTTCTTTCCAACACTTTTTGCGTTCCACAACTCAATTCACAAAGACAATCTACATATATCTCAACACTCTACACATTGATGACAATCACTTACATCAAGATGACATTCAGTAAGGACATAGACATCAAGTTTACAAGATGGCGACAAGGTCACAATGGCGACAAGATCACAATGTCGACAAGGTCAAAACGGTGACAAGTTCAACAATCACAAATGTTCTACACGTTTACAAGATCGAACAATATGTATGCACTGTACGTTTACAACTAGTCTCCATGTTTAAACAATGTAGTAATATATCAAAATGAGCTTTCCACGATCACATTTACATGTACTATAAAGTTTGACAAAAATTCTAAGTTCACAAACTCTAGTTTTAACTGTTAATCACATAAACACGTTCATTTCAAAGCCGGACGAATGCCACCACTTCCACACATGTCAGGGTCTTAAACTTGGCTCGCTAACCTAACACATGTGAGACAGTACAAGTACAACGTGATTTGACTTGAGACTCAACGACACAACGTTCAATGGATTTATTTACAGATCATATACAGTACGATGATCACAACAATATATACTTTACACTTCAATACACTTACATACACAATACAGCTCACAAGTCTATCTCTCAAGATGTCCAGACACTCGACTTTCAGGCACAGAAACCACACAACGCCTTTCTCTCATCTTGCGTCCGTTTCAGTCCGCGTCCCAGAGCTGTCTGCCGCTAGTTCGCAACTTGCCTCCCACCTGAAGTGGCTTCACGAGGCATGCGTGCGTCTTGCGTCGTCCTTGCCTGACCGCTAGCCGTCTTGTCAGCCAGCAATCTCGCGGGCAGGTAACTACTACTCGCCTGGCGGCGTAACGAAGTTACGGCATCCCTCCTGGGGACTAAGTCGCCTGGCGGGAGTAACGATGTCACTGCCTCACTGCACTATTCTAGACTCTGACACTAAGGCAGTCCTTATATTAGCTGATCCTTGTAATGTAAAGTGCGCTACCATGATTACATGTGACCCATTAATAAATCTGTAATGTACGGCGGACGTTTTCCAGGGATCAACACGCTTATACTACTGCTTCTTACCGTCTGAAAAACTGGACGTGATCCTGACATAGACCGGCTGAGCTGCTCTTCCCGGGGAGTCGTCTAGTAGCTGGATGTACCCGTTGAATTGATATCTACTTCCAGGTGTGAGAGTGACGTCTTGAGCCGGGCCCTGCCAGTTCTGAGTCCTGTATGTTGGAAACATACATCAGTTTAGTAAATTGTAATATGTGATATAAAATAACAGGTACTACATAACTGAGAAGATCTCATCTTAGGTAGATAGTTGTTATAATGCCTGTTTACTTAAAACTGCGTCAGGGTTCAGTCAGATATGGCTGAGCTACAGTATGGCTTTAGATGGTAGTGGTTGCTGCTCTGTTAGCGCCGAACGTTGGGCGGCACTCGCCAAATCCGACACCCCACATGGTTCCAACAGTCACGAGCGTAAGAGAGCAAATGGGAGGGCACAAGCCTTATCCTGGCGCCAAGAAATTCATCCTAAAGACTAAATGGCATCGCAGGGCTGTCCAGGCACTAGGCCTAGGTCGGCAACTTGTCTAGGATCGAAGCTCTAACAGTCGGACAGTTAGAGCATCGCTTTGCTGATCCGACAGCTTCTGCAGCTTGTCTTGTTCCAGACACATTGGCGTTAACTTTCCTCTGGAGTAAACTAGGCAGGCCGTGAGAGTGATCATGCTGCATGAGCAACACATTGTCTCCACAATTCAGCCCAGGCTTTGTCCTACGGAGAGGCATAATTCCATTCCTGGTCTTACCGCCATGGGATGGAGTGTTATGTTTTTTTTTTAAGTACAAGTAAGCAAACTATCGTCTGTCAAGATGGCAAGGTGCCAGTAACAGTGGTGCTAGACAGAAGATGCAGGTGCTTTTTATTGGAAGAAAAGGGAGGAGAAGCATACTGAAAATAGAGTAAAATGTTGGTTTGTTGGTGTTTATATATTGCCTCGCTTTAGCGTAATCAAGATCTAGTTTGAAGACACGTGTCATATATACAAACGTAAAGACTGTTACTGGTATTTAAAGGATAGATACTGTGTGGATAGATAAACACACAGACTGTTACTGGTAATTCAAGGATAGATACAGTGTGGATAGATAAACAAATAGACTGTTACTGCTATTTCAAGGATAGATACAGTTTGGATAGATAAACACACTGACTGTTACTGATAGTTCAAGGATAGATACAGTGTGGATAGATAAACAAATAGACAGTTACTGCTATTTCAAGGATAGATACAGTGTGAATAGATAAACACACAGTTACTGTTATTTCAAGGACAGATACAGTGTGGATAGATAAACACATTTTTTGTTACTGGTATTTCAAGGTAGATAAGGTGGGGATAGATAAACACACAGACTGTTACTGGTCTTTCAAGGATAGATAAGGTGTGGATAGATAAACACACAGACTGTTACTTTTATTTCAAGGATAGATACAGTGTGGATAAATAAACACACATACAGTTACTGGTATTTTAAAGATAGATACAGTGTGGATAGACAAACACATAGACTGTTACTGGTATTTCAATGATAGATAAGGTGTGGATAGATAAACACACAGACAGTTACTGCTATTCAAGGAAAGATACAGTGTGGATAGATAAACACACAGACAGTTACTGATATTTCTAGGACAGATACAGTGATGGATAGATAAACACACTAGACAGTTACTGCTATTTGAAGGATAGATACAGTGTGGATAGATAAACACACAGACTGTTACTGGTATTTCAAGGACAGATAAGGTGTGGATAGATAAACACACAGACAGTTACTGGTATTTGAATGATAGATACAGTGTGGATAGATAAACTACACAGACTGTTACTGGTATTTCAAGGACAGATACAGTGTGAATATATAAACACATAGACAGTTACTGGTATTTCCGAGGACAGATAAGGTGTGGACATATAAACACATAGACATTTACTGGTGTAACATGCATAGATTTATGAGAATCGGGAGGTTAACGGACTATTAGGAATGTTATTATACTGGTAGGGGTAATTGGGTCAGAAAAGTATACAGATGTGAGGCCAAGTAGGTTAATTACACATTTTCAACAAACAGGGATAGTCCCGGGACTTTTTTTTTTAAAATTCGCATATCCTTTACAGGACATCGCTGCCAACAGCAGCATCTTTCAGCTGTCTGTTGATTTCTTGGCAAGATTACGCTCAGTAGTTCTCACCCGCTACGAGACTCTGCGTGATAAACGGGATTACGGAGAAAGTGTTGTAACCCCTCGGCCAGAGAGACCGGCAGTCCCAGACTAGGTGATGGTTTAGTCACAGACTCAGGATATAAATCGTCATGCTAATGGTGGGAGGGGGGGGGGGGGTCACGAAACATGGTGAGGTTGTCTAGATTTAAATCACCAGTGGAAAGGTAAAACGTGATTGGAAACTAATAGATTAAGGGAACCTAGAAAGGTAATGGTGGTGCAATGTAGACTGAGGTTAAAAAAGGTTAAATGGTGTGGTTCGTGGTAGGTCCGCGAAGAGGGGATAAAAGATTTAGCTGGGAAAATTACGGGGAGTTTGTGAGCGAGACAGTGGAGGTCTGAGCTCGGGGTATTGAGTCTTGGGCTGAGGTGTGTGAGACACCAGCCAAACTAGTGGATTTTGTTGAGTGGTTCAAGCTGTTGGAGAGCCGGGCGTAACTGTCTATGTGCACTAGTTGAAGGAGGCCTAAAGAAGGCAATGTTATAGAGAAAAGTAATTCCTAACGATGACGGATTATGTATACTAAACTTCCTGGAATAATATTCTGCATGTCACTGTGTTCATCTATGATTAAACAAATTTGTGGGCGCAACATACGTTTTCTCCAGTGACTCATAGATTCAAGTAAAGATGTGTCGTTATACCTGTGGCTGAACCACCCTGCACTACTCAGTGATATTTGGAAATTATCGGGACCTTAGACAACGGCCAATCTTAATCTGTTACAGGGGATTGTGACAGATAGATTAACTGAGGGCTCTCCGATCACAGAACCTGGTGCAGAGAAATTTCCGGAGGCGTAATCACAGCTATAACTGTATCACTACGAATTACCAGCATAAGTGTGAAAAACAGAGTCTGTTTTGCCAAGTTCAGCAGTGGATTAGCCAGCAGACTACTAACACAGTGAGTGTGTCACAGAATCAATGCAGACAGTCACTAGAGGCCCAGAACTGGTGGAAGAGAGACTTAGCACATATGCAAATTCACCCCGAGGAGGGTAGATCTACGGTAGAGTGGCACGCAAGAGAGTGACAAGAGTTAGGTCGCTGGAGTGTAAAGCGTGAAGTTACAGACTGTCGCACGAAAAGAAATTGAACCAGCGAGTACGTTGGTATGCAGAATCGTCCACCAGAGGTGAACATGAGAACTAGTGTATTACACGGCAAATGTACGTTTGCAGAGACTTGCTAATTTGGGGTCGGCCGGGGCGGGCCAAAATACAGACAGTTGTGAACTGGTTGTCTAGGACACTGGCGCGGGGTACTGTAGTGGATACGATACACAGTACAATTGTGACACAGCGGAAGTTTGCAGTGGTAGTGTGCAAGGCTGATTGGAGGAAATAGTAGGTCGCCAACCGTAAACAAACGTCAGCTGTTTAACAGAGAACTCAGAAGTCTACATTTCTTGTTTATCCGTGGTGATAGTCAATTGTTTGTGTCTTCGTCATTATCTCATCTGGTAAAAACACTTCAACAGTTAGTAGACAAGGTGCCATCTCCGCAGGGAAAGTCGATAAATTTACCTGAGAAACTAAGATAGCTAATGGGAACTATTCTTCATAATTTGACATTACTTACATTACATCGACGCTAATAGCAAGCAGCTACACATATAAGTATTCATTTCCCTTTGGGATCTAGCGTCCTAGTCACTTCAAAACATTTAAAGTTTTCATCGTCGTCAGGCCAAAACACATGCTTGAAAGCATACAGTTCCAGCAGAAACATGTTCAAACATCCGATGCAGTTCTAACCACCATACATATCCAGGCTACTGTCGGAAATTACGAAATACAGTTAAGTACCTTGAGTTCTGGCAATTACACTGTTGTCTGTGACTACGTTGTTAGTACTGCCCTCCATCGTCCTAAGTATTGTTTTTGTGCGTTACTCATTTATTCGTATGTGGTCCAGGATTCGTGATAATTAGGATATTTTTGTGATGTTTCGCGGTATTCGTGAGGTACAGCAAACGTGATTCTCTGGTGCCCAGTATATTTTCTAGGAAGTAAACTACGGGTCGGTTTGGTTTTTGACTCTGGGGCATTGTCTGTCTTGGAATAATATCCCGTGCCGTGTTGTCTTGCGTCAGTTCATCTGTATATTATTGATTTTAGATTTCTTCTTTTCTTCTCATTATATTTACGTATGATATTTTGTTTCTGTGGTTATATATGTGTTATTATTGTAACTCTTGCGATTAAATCTACTATACAGATTGCTTTTGACGTCTTACGCACACTGGTTTTGTCTTACACAAGCATGTGGATGTCTACTGTGGTTTATTTCTTTATGATCACCGGTCTTGTGTATTCAGCTTGTGCGTCCAGCGTTTGATAGGCGTCATTAATTGTTTATCATATGTATATATGTATGTCTAACACAATTTCCAGGAACTATCAACACCTATTTATTACATAGTCGAGGGAGTATAAGTAATAATACCACCCTCACTACCTAGTGCTTACAGAGGGACTGTGTGAGTACAGAGTGATACTATCAGTACTACGAATTTCTTTATAGAGGTGAGTGGTCGGTGTACTTAGAGAAAGGTGCACAAAGACTAAGCAGCAGGGTCTTTATATTCACAGCTGACTGACGGACAGCTAACGTTTCCACAATTACAACAGATGCCTACCTTAATGGAATATATTAAGGCGGGTGAGCTGACTAGGCCTCAGTGGGAGAGAACTACAGGATTTTGCAGAAGCAAAATTGAAAGAATTTCATCACTGGGAAAGAGAAGAGAGACAGAGTGAACGTGAGGCAAAACGCCTTCTGTAAGAAAAATTAGCTGACGTCCGGCGATTACAGAAAGAAAAGTTAGCTGAAGCCCAGCGTTTACAGGAAGAAAAGTTAGCCGAAGCCAAGCGGTTACAGGAAGAGAAAGAGACACAGGTCAATTTAATGTAACTAGAACTTGAAAAGTTAAAACAAACAAATGCGGTGGAAATTGAAAAACATAAGTTTAAGTTTCAGATGGAGAAGGAGATTGCACTCCAAAAATTAGAACTAGCGTCAAATGGACAGAGTGATTAAAGCAGAAGACATTCGAACTCGTCACATCGACTAAAACTGCCATATTTTACAGACAAAGACAATATAAAGGCATATTTGGACCGTTTCGAAGCGGCAGTTAAGGCTTTAGGCATTCTAGAAGGAGAGCATGCTATGAGGCTATGTGAGTATCTGAACGGGAAAGGTCCTAGATACCATGTTCAATTTGCCAGTGGCAGAATGAAATGACTATGCTATTCTACGTCAACGCTTGCTCGCGAAGTTCAGTCTAACCGAACATGGATACAGAACGAAGTTCAGACAAGTTGTGCGAGAGACAAATTGGGATTTTAAGATTTTGTCAATACGGTGAAGAACATATTTAATAAATGGAATGAACTTGCTGAAGTAGAAGGAGATTTTAATCGGTTAGTGGATTTGATGCTAAGAGACAAGGTATTATCGTCATGTAATACAGACTTAGTGGCTTTCTTTCAAGAACGTAAACCAAAGGACATAGACACAATGTCCCAGTTAGTGCAAAACTACATGAACGCACATCTGAACAGTTCTATTGGCAGACAAATTGATGAGGAAATAGTCTGTGCAGCTTATACGAAACAGGATCAGAATCTAGTTATTAGATAGAGGTTGAAAAGTGTGGACTCAGCACATAGGTATGAGCAACAATTGACCGCAAGGCAATGGGTTCCGTGGCAACCATTTTGGCAAATCTGGACGTTACCCATACCACAGGGGGAATCTTAAGAGGCGTCAGAATAGTTATTCTGGATGTTTCAGTTGTGGGAGCTGGAGACACAAGGCAGCACAGTGTTATGTACAACCATCCAGTGGACCAACAAACAATAGGAGGAAGGACATTATTTGTTTCAAATGTGGCGAGACCGGGCACTTCCGGTATCAATTACGATGGGTTGAAACTGAGCAATCAAATGCAGCGCAGGTGATTGAGACAATCAATAATGAGAGGTGTCGTTGATGCAAACCTCTTTTTGATAAAGACAGTCAGCCTGTTTTAATGGGCGGTCATCCATTTCTAGCAGGATCAGCAGTGCTTGCAGGAGGAAGTTTGAAGCTGCATCATGAGTTTGTTAATAATACTCTAGTGGTAACACTTAGGGATTCCGGGTGTACGACGATCGGGGTCAGAAAAAGTTTCGTAGATCCCTCAGCTTACACAGGGAAAAAGGTCAGATGTATTACTTTTAATGGGAAAGTAGAAGTTTACCCATTAGCTGAGATCACAGTGAAAACACCATATATCACAGGAAGCGTGACAGCGTGCTGTCCTGGACTACCTCGCAGACTTGATCATTGGAAATGTACCAACAGTAAAAGCAGGAAATAGCACAGAGCAGGAAATAGATAACTGGGACCGTAAATATGGTGTGAGCAGTAACGCTGTAGTTATCAGAAGACAACCTAGATTAGATACTATAGCTGAAGAAGAAGAGATACTTGAGACAAACAACGAGAAAGAGACTAACAATAGCACCACTGATCAGGGGAAGACTGATCTCAAACTGTCAAAGAAAAGACGTCACTATGGACAAATGTTATCAGGGGTATAGTAACCAGAACATACGCCATTAACGAGCGAGAGGTGGGGCTTCGACGGGAAGAATAATAGTCTCACTAACGATGTGTCAGATGACAAGATGATAAGCAGGCAAGGTGGGGTACCTTTAACGCATATGAAACTGAATATGAGAACCTGCTTATGATAGTCATTGCGCAGGACACATGGGTAATAGTGCATACACAGCAGAGAGCATGTGTCCCAGTGGTATTGGTCCAGGATTTAGTAAAGAGGTAAAGCTAAACTGAGAATCCTGTGTAAAGGTGCAAGATACAGATAGGACAGTTAAGTACAGTTCAAAATAGTGCTAAAGACATCACTGACCCAGGGTTATGATAGCCAACAGGTGTTTTAGATATATACCGGACCATGAGTCGAGGGGTACACGAGAGGGACAGACGCCGCATCTGTCAAATCATAGTACTCTAGAAGCGGCTAACTGAACGCAGTATTAGCGGTACTTCGTTGGTTTGAGTTTGCATAATGAGATTTTACCTGACAAGGGGCGACAATGTACGCTTTCAGATTATTAGAGAATGTGAACAAGATGTCCACATCACGGAAGGCTATAATACAGTCAGAAAGAAATTTGTATCAGCTATCACATCAGTGTTGTTGGGTGAACACAGGAGGGTAGACCTAACAATGTTGTATGACACAGACAGTGCGATGTATGCACTCAAAAGTATGAAGCTGTTGTCTAGTCATCCCTTGTTAATTCTCCCTAATCTTGACTTGCAGTGTACACGTGAGGGAGACGCATTATCGACAGAAGCTGGTGGATGTGCGATACAAGAGGAGAATCCTGTCGGGTATCCAGTAGGACAGGTCAGCAGTGAACATTCGCTACCAGAGACAATCTTCAGCGTGGCGACGGGAGGTCAGGGCTATTGTGTGGTCGGTAAAGAAATGGTACATTTGTTTTCCAATGAACAGTCACGTCATTAAACAAACCGATAACAGACCACTCAAGTTCATGCAGACAGCAGCAATGAAGATCTCACGTATTCTTCGATGGAGTATCTCACAGACAGAGGATTCATGTGGGGTAGTACTAAAACGTGGCGAGAACAATACTAGGTTAGACGTGCTGTCCAGATATTACCAAGTGTATGGCTCCACATAAACAAGTAACATTTGATTCTGTCTCTTATCTGGTGTGTGTTATTACAGACGGTTACTAATAGAATATATTGTGTGGTGGAGGACATAGGTTGATGTAGCGCATCGACATTTATATATGGACGCTTATTAGATAGCTGGTTACTTATTCACAAGGTTGTATAATTCGTTTGTTCGTTATGATACTAATGGACCTGCAGGTACACACATATGATATTTGATATGATATGTTGCTTATTGTGTGATGTATTAGCTTATTGATTTTTACATAAGATGGAACAGGGGTTGTGTTTGTGTATGGGGTGTGTGGGGTGACTTATGATCACCTGCTATATTAGGTAATGTGAAAGTTGTATGTACGGCTTTTTCCATGATGTTATGAGTAGGAACATGCTGAAGATTGTGTTTTCTGTTATGTATAGGGAAGATATCATGACTACTAGGCACGCATCGTTACTTGTGCCCACATGTGAAACACATTACTCTCCCATCATTGGAAAACGATGTTTTCTTTTGAGGAGAGGGTAGTGTAACATGCTTAGGTTTATGGAAATTGCGAGGTTAACGGACTAGCTAGGAATGTTATTATACTGGTAGGGGTAACTGGGTCAGAAAAGTATACAGATGTGAGGCCAAGTAGGTTAATTACACATTTTCAACAAACGGGGATAGTCCCAGACTAGATGATGGTTTAGTCACGGACTCAGGATATAAATCGTCATGCCAATTTGGGGGGGGGGGGGTGGGAGAGAGCCCGAAACATGGTGAGGTTGTCTAGATGTAAATCACCGGTGGAAAGGTAAAACGTGATTGGAAACTAATAGATTAAGGGAATCTAGAAAGGTAATGGTGGCGGAATGTAGATTGAGGTTGAAAAAGGCTAAATGGTGTGGTTCGTGGTAGGTCCGCGAAGAGGGGATAAAAAGATGTAGCTGGGAAAATTACGGGGAGTTGAGTTTGTGAGAGAGACAGTGGAGGTCTGAGCTCGGGCTGAGGTGTGTGAGACACTAGCCAAGCTAGTTAATTTTGTTGAGTGGTTCTAGCCAGCTGTTGGAGAGCCGGGCGTAACTGTCTATGTGCACTAGTTGAAGGAGGCCTAAAGAAGGCAATGTTATAGAGAAAAGTAATTCCTAACGATGACGAATTATGTATACTAAACTTCCTGGAATAATGTT
The DNA here is from genome assembly GCA_014155875.1 of Cepaea nemoralis. Classification (NCBI taxonomy): domain Eukaryota; kingdom Metazoa; phylum Mollusca; class Gastropoda; order Stylommatophora; family Helicidae; genus Cepaea; species Cepaea nemoralis. The sequence continues at coordinate 71,711 of JACEFZ010017895.1, forward strand.
CTGCATGTCACTGTGTTCATCTATGACTAAACGAATTTGTGGGCGCAACATAAGTTTTCTCCAGTGACTCATAAATTCAAGTAATGCTGTGTGTCGTTATACCTGTGGCTGAGCCATCCTGCACTACTCAGTGATATTTTGAAATTATCGGGAGCTTAGACAAACGCTAATCTTAATCTGTTACAAGGGATTGTGACAACTGATATGTCAATGAGATACAGTGTGGGCAGATAAAAACAAAGACTGTTACTGGTATTTCAGTGATAGATATATTGTGGCAGATTGCATAACACGGACTGTTAATAGTATTTCGAAGACAGATACAGTGTAGATAGATAAACACACAGACTGTTACTGTTATTTCAAAGATAGATATACTGTGGATAGATAAACACATAGACAGTTACCGGTAATTCAGTGAGATACAGTGTGGGCATATAAACACAGACTGTTACTGGTATTTCAAGGGCCTATACAGTGTAGACATATAAACACCCGGACTGTTACTGGTGATTCAAGGATAGATCAGGTGTGGGCAGATAAACACACAGACTGTTGCTGGTATTTCAAGAGTCAATACAGTGTGGATAGATAAACGCACAGACTATTATTGTTATTTCAAGGACAGCCACAGTGTGAATAGATAAACACACATTCTGTTGCTGGTATTTCAGGGGTCGATACAGTGTGGATAGCTAAACACACATTCTGTTGCTGGTATTTCAGGGGTAGATACAGTTTGAATAGATAAACACACATTCTGTTGCTGGTATTTCAGGGGGTCGATACAGTGTGGATAGCTAAACACACATTCTGTTGCTGGTATTTCAAAGACGGATACAGTGAAGAAAGCACAAAGTGCCGACCACTTAAAATGCATGCCAGCAGAGATGACACCGAGACTGTCTTTAATTTTGCGTATGTCTTCCTCTTCTACCCTTTGTCCTTCATTGGAGCATAAGTCTCAAACCAACTCACCACATCTGGTTAAATACCTCACAATTCGTTGTACACCTGCTGAAAAAATCTCTGCTTTATTGCTGGAAGTATTATATTTCTGTGTTTTCAGCTAAAGAGTGTTGGTAGTTAAATCCACATTGTGTCTTTGTCTTTCCAGAATACCATACCATTGATGATGTTTTGTCTTCGTTATGATATCCGCACCAAGACACCACATTCCAATGTTTAATAACATTAAAATTGTGCTTCAATGTTTATTTAATGTGTTTTCATTTATATTAAACTTATATGCTTATATATGTGTGTGTTGCTCTTCACCGATACGCCGGATAGGCGCCTTGTATTTTATCTTACAAACATTTAAGAGCGCACGCTCTTAAAATTCCGGTTCGCTGGTGACGAGGTAGTGAGTCCCTCATTACCTTGGCCAGTTAAATTTAAACGCTGACGTTCTTAACATGGAAACGTAAATTACAAGTAATTCAGAATATTTAGTAGGTTCACCTGATGGCGAGGGACACTGGTAACGGGGAAAGCTAGCCCATACACAAAAATCAGTTTATCGTGGGCTACGCTCGAGTACAAAGCGAACCAACGGAAAACAAGCTTGTTTTAGCAGTTATTATACTATTTTAATATCCTCATTTTTCTCGCCGTGTCTCATAGTATATAAATATATCTTGTCTTAGTAATTATTATATAGTTATAATAGTCTCATTTTCCCAGCCGTTTCTCATATTCTGTGCATATTGCTTGATGTCTCAGTCAGATATACAGTCAGATATGTGTTTGTATTTATTGTTCATCTTCAAGATCTATAAATGCCTTTTTTTTGGATTCAATATATAGTGCAATATCCCGTTGCAGACATCTTACTTATCTGTTAGAACAAGGTTGGGTCGACTTGTTAACCAGGAGTTCCTAGCTTGGGAACCAGACGTTGCTAACTTGGGAACCAGGAATTGCTTACTTGGGAACCAGGAGTTGCTAACTTGGGAACCAGAAGTTGCTAACTTGGGAACCAGGAGTTGCTAACTTGGAAACCAGGAGTTGCTGACTTGGGAGCCACGAGTTGCTAACATGGGAACGAGAAGTTGCTAACATGGGACCAGGAGCTGCTAACACGGGAACAAGGGTGCTAACATGGGAAATATGAGCTGCTAACATGGGAACCAGGAGCTGCTAACATGGGACCAGGAGCTGCTAACATGGGACCAGGAGCTGCTAACATGGGACCAGGAGCTGTTAACATGGGACCAGGAGCTGTTAACATGGGACCAGGAGCTGTTAACATGGGAACCAGGAGCTGCTAACATGGGACCAGGAGCTGCTAACATGGACCAAGAGCTGTTAACATGGGACCAGGAGCTTGGTAACATGGGACCAGGAGCTGTTAATATGGGAACCAGGAGCTGCTAATATGGGACCAGGAGCTGCTAACATGGGACCAGGAGCTGCTAATATGGGACCAGGAGCTGCTAATATGGGACCAGGAGCTGCTAATATGGGACCAGGAGCTGCTAACACGGGACCAGGAGCTGTTAACATGGGACCAGGAGCTGCTAATATGGGACCAGGAGCTGTTAACATGGGACAGGAGCTGTTAACATGGGACCAGGAGCTGCTAATATGGGACCAGGAGCTGCTAACATGGGAACCAGGAGCTGCTAACATGGGACCAGGAGCTGCTAACATGGGACCAGGAGCTGTTAACATGGGACCAGGAGCTGTTAATATGGGACCAGGAGCTGCTAACATGGGACCCAGGAGCTGTTAACATGGGACCAGGAGCTGTTAATATGGGACCAGGAGCTGCTAACATGGGAACCAGGAGCTGCTAACATGGGACCAGGAGCTGCTAACATGGGGACCAGGAGCTGTTAACATGGACCAGGAGCTGCTAATATGGGACCAGGAGATGTTAACATGGGACCAGGAGCTGTTAACATGGGACCAGGAGCTGCTAATATGGGACCAGGAGCTGTTAACATGGGACCAGGAGCTGCTAACATGGGACCAGGAGCTGTTAACATGGGACCAGGAGCTGCTAACATGGGACCAGGAGCTGTTAACATGGGACCAGGAGCTGCTAACATGGGACCAGGAGCTGTTAACATGGGACCAGGAGCTGCTAACATGGGAACCAGAAGCTGCTAACATGGGACCAGGAGCTGCTAACATGGGACCAGGAGCTGTTAACATGGGACCAGGAGCTGCTAACATGGGAACCAGAAGCTGCTAACATGGGACCAGGAGCTGTTAACATGGGAACCAGAAGCTGCTAACATGGGACCAGAAGCTGCTAACATGGGACCAGGAGCTGTTAACATGGGACCAGGAGCTGCTAACATGGGAACCAGAAGCTGCTAACATGGGACCAGGAGCTGTTAACATGGGACCAGGAGCTGTTAACATGGGACCAGGAGCTGTTAACATGGGAACCAGGAGCTGCTAACATGGGACCAGGAGCTGCTAACATGGGACCAGGAGCTGTTAACATGGGACCAGGAGCTGTTAACATGGGACCAGGAGCTGTTAACATGGGACCAGGAGCTGTTAATATGGGAACCAGGAGCTGCTAATATGGGACCAGGAGCTGCTAACATGGGACCAGGAGCTGCTAACATGGGACCAGGAGCTGCTAACATGGGAACCAGAAGCTGCTAACATGGGACCAGGAGCTGTTAACATGGGAACCAGAAGCTGCTAACATGGGACCAGAAGCTGCTAACATGGGACCAGGAGCTGTTAACATGGGACCAGGAGCTGCTAACATGGGAACCAGAAGCTGCTAACATGGGACCAGGAGCTCCTAACACGGGAACAAGGGTGCTAACATGGGAACCACGATTTGCTAACATGGGAATGAGAAGTTGCTAACTTGGGAACCAGGAGCTGCTAAAATGGGAACCAGGAGTTGCTGACTTGGGAACCAGAAGGTGCTAACTTGGGAACCAGGAGTTGCTGACTTGGGAACCACGAGTTGCTAACATGGAATGAGAAGTTGCTAACATGGGAACCACGAGTTGTTAACATGGGAACCAGGAGCTGCTAACATGGGAACCAGGAGCTGCTAACATGGGTCCAGGAGCTGATAACATGGGAACAAGGCTGCTAACATGGGACCAGGAGTTTCTAACATGGGACCAGGATCTGGTAACATGGAACAAGGCTGCTAAACATGGGACCAGGAGTTTCTAACATGGGACCAGGATCTGGTAACATGGGAACAAGGCTGCTAACATGGGACCAGGAGTTTCTAACATGGGACCAGGATTCTGGTAACATTGGGAACAAGGCTGCTAACATGGGACCAGGGTTTCTAACATGGGACCAGGATCTGGTAACATGGGAACAAGGCTGCTAACATGGGACCAGGAGTTTCTAACATGGGACCAGGATCTGGTAACATGGGAACAAGGCTGCTAACATGGGACCAGGAGTTTCTAACATGGGACCAGGATCTGGTAACATGGGAACATGGCATTGACCTGGAAAGTAAAGATGGACGGTGTGATATTGTCCACATGATCAATTACGTGTCAATATGGAGCCATCACCATATACTAAAGCCGCCTCAAGGGATGTACAAGGGTCCTTTACTTTACTTATAGAGAACCAAATAGTTGTTCTCCTGTTCTAAAGATATACCATCATAATCCAATGCTTGCCGGCTGGAGCGGGCGATCATGCCTCTACACAAATTACGATTTCCGAAATTAATTCGTGTGTTGACTCCCTTCCTTGCCATGACACAAGACTGTCAAGAATCTTCTCACGCTGTCTTCCATCTCTCTTTCCGCAAATCTTCCCAGTTGTCACAACAAGTTCCAGTTTGTGTATTCTCATAACATGGCTAAAACGATGACTCCCTATTTCTGATGTTTGTAATAAGCTGTCTGTGTGACTCAGCTTAAAACTTTCTAATTGCTCATTTTGGCTGTCCAATTAATTTTCAGCACTCCTCGATATAACCACATCTACAAGGCTTCTAAGGATGTTTTTCCCGCCTGTATACAAATTGTCCAGGATTCGCAGCCGTATGTTAAAACTGGTTATATCTAACATGCAAGAATTAATTTTTTTTTCTCTAAAGAAACAGCAGTAGGTAATGAAATAAAGAAGTACATATCTACCTTTCTGTACACAGCGCGGAGGCTGCTCCTTCGTGGACAATGCTGGAGTCTTTCTGTAAAGTGAAGCCATCTCCGTTCCATCCGGTCACTCCATTCTCAAAGCTGGGGTTCGTCAGCAGCTCCTGAGCACTACAAAGAGCACTGACAACCAGCAGACACAAGACCGAACGGTCAATTAGATGCCACATCTTCCTGGAGTATGACTTGTCACTTTACAATAGACCGTATTCTGGCGACAACCCAAACTGGAAAGTTACTAAATCATAGGTACTTAAAGGAGATTAGCATGTTTAAAAAATATTATTGTACTCACTAAAAGTACCAAGAACATGTCGTTTTCTCACGGAATAATTACTTTGGGCCGCTTAATTTGTGACATTGAGCTGATTATATCTACTATAGATAGCGATTTAGTTTAAAACATTGGCCGTGGATGAAAACACGAAATGAGTTTAGTATGTTGTCACGGATACTAAAAATATGCTTATGCCAGAGATTCTTAGGTAACCAGATACACGCAAACTGGCTTGTGGTTTAAGGGTTAGTGAACGCAGTTTTGCCAGTTCCCCGACATACCGGATATGGGTTCGAAATCACTGAAAGCAGTTTGGAAGCTGACCGCTTTAAGTTCATTTCAATAAATGTTGGGGTTGATGGTACGGTCCTGTAAAGAGCATGCTACTAACTTAACGGCACCGCCGCACCTGGCGTAGGCGTGCATGTCACTCCACATATCTGGGTCCTTGGTGTTACGAATCAACTCTGCTGATGATATCCTCCATGCTAACCGCTCAACATATCTTTTCCGCCTACTCCTGCCTCTTCCTATCGCTACCCTGGCTATATTTATACTTTAGAGAAATCAACCCAGCTTTACGGGCTGAGATTCTGATGTAAGTAGCACATTTTGTTCATTTTTGTCCCCATTTCTGTTTCATTTTCTTTCATTGTTCTCATTGTTTGCATCTTTCCATTCATCCCCATCGGTTGTTGTGCATTAATTTAGTCACTTGTAGTGTATTACCCGTGTTTATGTTTTTGTGTGTGTGTGTGTGTGTGTGTGTGTTTTCTTTTGGTATTTGTTTGCTGATGAAGGCTAGTCGCCGCAACGTCCATTGTTTTCGTAATTGTCTTCTGTAAAGCTATAAAGGGGAAGGCAGAGAAGTAAATATCTGAATGGCTTGGCATGGTCGAGACAAAAACAAAGAGCTGATCCACGACTCTGGTGATCGTGTGAGATGTCGAAACATGACCGACCACGCTTATCGGCACGGCGCATGATGAAAAAAGTTGCATTACCTCGTGCTATTTTTATATTGTTTACAATCCGCAAGAAGCATGTTTTAACACAACTGGTGTAATTCTGATTAAACACACAAATGAATCATCACCAGTGCTGCGGTGCAGGAGCTCTGTGTTGAGATTCTCTATACGTGACCTTCGGGAGATTTTAGGTCTTAATGGGGTTTTGGCATTAATGTTAGTTTAGAAGTTAATTTGGGACAAGTACACACATTCAAGTATCTAGGCACAATGACAGCATCCGATAAAAGTATCACAGAGATAAAGAACAAAATAGGACAAGCAATAACTACATGTTATTAAATGATCATCGTATGCAGTTCCTGTTATTGGAGGATAGAGAAAGAATTAATGCATGCTATATAAAAGTAGCTTTAACACATTTCTGTGTTTTAGGAAAATTTTGATTGGGAAATAGAAATGATGTAGGCGACAAATTAAATTAATTTTGCACAGAAAATTAATTAACGATAGCCAACCCACTTTTTAAAGAACACCCAAATAGACTCCTAACATGGATGTCCGCAGACAGTACTACCAAAAACCAGAATTATTATATTTTAATACAAAGAAGATGGAGATCAAGCATAACATCAGCAAACAATCTACGAAGTGCAGACTGTGATACAGATCATCAGTTATTATAAGCAGATCTGAAAGTAAAACTCAAAAAGCTTACCCGAGAACCAAGGCCAATACCAGTGAATACAACGCAGAAGTGAAGAATCGTTTTGGGGTCGTGTCTATACAGGAGAAATTGACACCTGACGAACTGGCAGTACAAGCTAGATATATCTTGATAACAGCAGCCAAAGATTTAATTCCGACCAAGACTAAGCAAAATAAGCAATGGATTACATAAGATACATTAGAATTAATAAAACAACGAATGGAACTAAAAGAGAATGGAACAGAAACCGATAACAGTATGATGAAGTATAAATCTGTAACACGGGAAATAAGAAAGAACACAAGAAAGGACAAAAGCCAATATATAAAAGATTGTTATATTAAAATAGGGCAATTTCGTAAGAATGTAAAATAGTAAGAAATGTTCACAGAAATGAAATTATTGACAAGAAACATTCAACGTGAATTAAATGTTATCTGTGACAAATTGGGAAATACCCTAAAAGAATCTCGACAAATTCTAGATAGATGGAAGGAATACTGCAGCGGAATATATGATATGAATGACAGTGAGGATGTGAATGATATATATGAACCAATGACAGCAGAGGCAGAGCCTGAACCCTCATTAGATGATATTGCATGGGCAATAAATGAACTCGAAGAATGGTAAATCATAAGGATGTCATGAGATACCAGCTGAATAATTAAAGCGGAGGAGAAGAAAGCATACACACCTATCACGCATTATGTAAATAGATAGGGAAATATGGTATGTGGTCAAAAGATTGGATGAGAACTATCTTTATTTCAATACCAAAAGGGCAACCTGCAAGTAAAATTCTACTCAAAATTATAATGGAAGACTTCGTAAGAAAATGGAACAAGAGGATTAACGTAGTTCAAGCTGGATTTAGGCATGGAAGGGAAACAAGAGATAACATACTCAACATGCGTTTAATAATATAGAAGTGCAGATAATTTAATGTAAATCTATTCTCATGTTTTGTGGATTATTCAAAGGCATTTGACTGTTTTTGTGTGTGTGTGTGTTTTTTGGCTTATTCTTTACAGGACATCGCTGTCAACACCAGCATCTTTCAGCTGTATGTTGATTTCTTGACAAGATTACGCTCAGTAGTTTTCACATACTCCGTAAGTCCGATGTAAAACAAACACTGCGATTCTCCCCGTCATACGTTACCTACGAGAGTATACGAGATTACGGAAAAAAGTCGCTAACCTCTTAGCACAAGCGGGCATTTAACTGTGTACAACATTATAAATTTGGGAAATCATGAGGAAAATGGTTTTTCCATCACATTTGTCTTCTTATTCTTCAGCTTTCCGAGCAATTGAGGTTTTTTGCTGCAGAAACAAGCCGTCTCCATTCGTCTCTCTGGTTGACCTTCTCTTGCCAGTCGCTGATTCCAAGTACTTGTAGGTCTGTATGTATATCTTCACCGCCTTCTTGGTCTACCTCATGGTTTACGGTCATTATTCCGAGTGTAAGAGATTTTTGTTCCTTATTATCTTCCATTGTTTCTATTTTGCCCCAGCCATTGCAGTTATTGTGAATCATGTGAAAACACGTGATCACATGTTGTACAACTCATAAAAATGCTCTAACTAGACCAGGGGTCACCAAATTACGGCTCGCGGGCCGGATTGGACGCGACGTCTGTCATCAGAAACGACGACTGTACTCGAATTTGCTTGTAAAAAGCATGGAACACGAGACGTGTGATACAATTAAATTTAAATTTATGTTTAGAATACAAGGGAGCTCTTCACACGCATGAGACCTCCTGGCTGCTATGTGTCTTAACTTTTACTGCTTTAAATTTTAATTATTGTATTAAGATTTTTTTTTTTATTGTAATGTTTGCTTATTGCGCCATCCCAAGTCCTTTCGCGGATGGCGGTAGCTCCGCCTACGCTGTGACGTTACTATGGTTTCCACAAACACGCATCTTTGCCTCCCCCAGGATGCCTCGAATGTCAACACAGGTCCGACGCTGCAGAAATATTTACTTCTTTTTACCTGTCGTCCATTTTATAGGTATGCAACAAGGATTTCATTGTTTGACAATGATAGGTAAGTGAACTACACGTGTGAATAGAGGCGATAAAGTAGCAAACATAGCATAAAAGTGCCATAGAAGCCTCGTGTTATTACTAAATATTATCCTCAGCTCGGAAAAATTAACCGGTCAAGGTGTTAATCGTGTTGATCTCTAGGCCAGTGTTTGTTTTAACCTTTCTGCTGGAGCTCTAGGTTGTTTATTTAGGCCGGCCTTATTTATATATTTTGCAAACCATATTATGTGATATATTCTATTACCAAAGTTACCTATAAACTTTATATGTACCTTTGTTGAGCCATACCTTCACTAGTGACCCCTAGTCCTCTGCTTTCCTTGTGTTTCAATAGGATTCTAATTATGTTTCTAATTCAATGTCTTTTTCATTTTCAGATCCCGTTTTCTTCACCCTTCATTATGGCCACCATGAAAATAACAGTGGGCACCGAAGGCCGCATTTTCAAAGAAGAATTTGGAATAAACTACTTTTTTTGTGGAAACAAAGGACCAGAAAACCAGATGTGTAATATGCAGCGAAAATGTTGCCGTTTTGAAAGAATACAATCCTCGGCGTCACTACGAAACAAAAAACCTATCAACACATTCAAAGTGTTCTGGAAAGTTACGCTCTGAAAAATATGAGTCCAAGAAACGTGGTCTAGAGACACAAAGACATCTCTTCACAAGAAAGTTTGCTGAAAATGAATCTGTCACTCGTACAAGTTACAAAATAGTGCATAAGATGGCAGAAATAGGAAAACCATTTGAAGAGAACAATAATGCAGGAGTATATGCCTGGGAAGAGATGAAGAGGAAGGCCAAAGAGAAGATGGGTGCAAGATGTTGCGGATGATCTCAAGATGGGTGTATCGAAGCGGAACATCTTGCTTATGATCGAGAAGTTTTCCGGAAGGTTGTTATGTGAGCGACGTTATGCAAAGGACATGCTACGGAATGAATGAATGAATGTGAATCTTGGGCAATTGGTAAATAGGCAGCACAACCACACACACACGCACACACAAAGTTTACAGGGATATGATTTTAGAAAAGAATGCTAAAAATCCTGGGAAGTCAAAGTCAGTAATTTAATTATATTGAAAGAGGCTAAGACACAAAGACAACCTATTACAAGCACCAGAAAGAGGTAGTTGCCATATTTGGACTACATTATGAGACGACAAAAAATAAAACATATGACATCTGGAAAGAAGTATGGAAAGCGAGACAGAGAAGACAATTAGAGAAGATTCTTGAGTCTTTAGATATGGCTCTGAATCAGTAGTAATCCGGACTTCAAAAGAAGCTATAGGTAGACTGGCCATGGCAATGCAGACGCAAACACACGGAGTAACATTACACGAATGGTGCACGCTGTTGAAGATGGCAAGATGTGGAGTGACATGATCACCCAAGCCAGTTGGTAAAGTTAATTAATTGTTTATCCTTGAAAAGACGACACAGGCAACCCCAGCAATTTTTTGTTTTTGACTTTTTTGTGATTTCTTGACAAGCTTACGTTAAGTAGTTTACCATTGATTTCGGAACGACCGGCTCTCATACAATTGCATGAAAGCCAGAGAAATGCGATCTGCTTCCAAATACCCGGTAGCTGTGTTTCGGACGCGATATGCGGGATTGCAAGTCGTGTTTGCAACCCCTTCACCACAGCGCTGGATTATCAACTATTAAGGCATTTCATAATGTTGATGATGGAAGTTGGTTGATTGCTGATGGAAAGTTGGTTGATTGCTGATAGAAAGTTGGTTGATTGCTGATGGAAAGTCGATTAGTTGCTGATGGAAAGTTGGTTGATTGCTGATGGAAAGTTAGTTGGTTGCTGATAGAAAATTGGTTGATTGCTGATAGAAAGTTGGTTGATTGCTGATGGAAAGATGGTTGGTTGCTGATGGAAAGTTCGTTGATTGCTGATGGAAAGTTGGTTGATTGCTGATGGAAAGTTGATTGGTTGCTGATGGAAAGTTGGATGATTGCTGACGAAATGTTGGTTGATTGCTGATGGAAAGTTGGGTGATTGCTAATGGAAAGTTGGATGATTGCTGATGGAAAGTTGGTTGATTGCTGATGGAAAGTAGGTTGATTGCTGATGGAAAGTAGGTTGGTTGCTGATGGACAGTATTTTTTATTTTTGATTGCTGATGGACAGTTTTTGATTGCTGATGAAAAGCTGGTTGATTGCTGATGGAATGTTGGTTGATTGCTGATGGAAAAGTGGTTGATTGCTGATGGAAAGTTGGTTGATTGCTGAGGGTAAGTTGGTTGATTGCTGATGGAAAGTTGGTTGATTGCTGATGGAAAGTTGGTTGATTGCTGATAGAAAGTTGGTTGATTGCTGATGGAAAGTTGGCTGATTGTCTATGGAAAATTGGTTGATTGTCTATGGAAAGTTGGTTGACTGCTGATGGAAAGCTGGTTGATTGCTGATGGAAAGTTGGTTGATTACCTATGGAAAGTTAGTTGACTGCTGATGGAAAGTTGGTTGATTGCTGATGGAAAGTTGATTGATTGCTGATGTGAAAGTTGGTTGATTGATGATGGAATGTTGGTTTGTTGCTGATGGAAAGTTGGTTGGTTGCTGTTGGAAAGTTGGTTTATTGCTGATGGAAGTTGGTTGATTGCTGATAGAAAGTTGGTTGGTTGCTGATGGATGTTGGTTGATTGCTGATGGAAGTTGGTTGATTACTGATGGAAAGTTGGTTGATTGCTGATGGAAAGTTGGTTTGTTGCTAATGTAAAGTTGGTTGGTTGCTGACGGAAGTTTGTTGGTTCATGAGGGAATGTTGATTGGTTGCTGATGGAAGTTGGTTGGTTGATGATGGGAGGTTAGATGGTTGATGATGGAAGTTGGTTGGTTGCTGATGGAAGTTGGTTGGTTAAAGATGGGATGTTGTCTAGGTTGGTTGTCTTCCTCCTCGGGGTTTAGAAATTTCAGAATTAATTGACCCCAACCCATTGTTGGGGGGGGGGGGGTATCTATGGGAGAGGCCTGGAGCACTATGGGACGGTAGAGGGTGTTGGTGTTTCTACGGAGATGAGTTGATTCAAGAGTCGAAATCACAGCACACGATGTATTCCCAGTAGCGCTCCATCCCCATCTTTACCAGCAAGTGAAGAGTTCCAATACTAATTGCACCATCAGTAGTCTGATTAGGTGTCCGTCTATAGAGATGTTGCTTTACACAATCAACGTAAAAACCAATAGTTTGTTCTACATCTCACGAAGAAACCTCAGAACATATGACTGTTTCCATAATTCCAGTTTAAAATATGTCTACGATAGGGTTTCCCAGTACACCGAACGATTGATTCTATTCACATTTGACCTTTTCCTCTATGCTCATTCATGTTCAATATCTAAGCATACCATTTAATAGAAATTATAGTTTAGTTTAGTCTAGTTTAGTCGATGGATCAACATCAAGGCACACGGGTGTAACCCATAAGTGCTCCGTTCTCCTCCTAATTCAAACCTGAGTCTGGAGAAACTCAGCTTAGTGCACGAACTCCGTGGCACCGGCGAGGATCCTTAAATACTTTGGGTCGATTTTTAACTCAAAATTTTGCCCGGGCAGCGCCGTTGGGCTACTCTTTTTTGATTTCCAACTGTCAAGGGATTTTTTTGCGTGTGCAACAATGCACACGGGTGTCCGATCTCATTACCCAGAGACCAGGGGAAATGTTTATTTCTGGAAGTCCAGGTGACATAAATCCCGGTCCTCACCGGGGCTTGAACCCAGGACCTCCAGCATTCGAAGCAGACGCCATACCTCGAGACCACGCAGCTCCCTGAAATAATAGAAACATACCAATGATGATACCAGAGACAGTTGTGATCCTTCAGTAGTAGTAGTAGGCCTTTTTTAGTCCTAAATGACTATAGAGTTGTGCCGCTGGGGAGGTACCTGGCAGCACCGCTGGTGACTGTATAGTCCAATGCGAGAGTGATAATCTCTGTCAGTTTCCGCATCTGTAAGACGAGGCAGGTCCCGCAGTAAGTGACTGCGTTTTAAGCCTGTGCCATCTATCCTCAGTTTGTTGGATCAGATTGCGCTCAAAGAGCACCAGTCCGTTTTGTACATCTCTTCTCCAGGAACATCTGTCTGTTGCAACTCTTTCCCACATGTCTGGGTCTATGCCAAGGGTTTTCATATCTTTTTTACACACATCCCTATATCGCATTTGGTATCTTCCGGTTGGCCTCTTTCCTGTGGCTAGTTCTCTGTATAGGAGATCCTTGGGAATACGTTCATCCTCCATTCGAGATACGTGGCCCAGCCGCCGGAGGCGTCTCTGCTTGAGGAGCGAGTGCACTGTGGTAATATCTGCTCTTTCAAGCACTATGTTTGTTTGTTATGTGGTCTTTCCCTGATATGCCCAAGATACGTCTCAGACATCTCATATGGAAGGAGTTCAACTTTCTTTCCTGTCTTGAGTACAGGGTCCGGGATTCAGACCCATAGAGTAGTGTGCTAACAACACAAGCTTTATATACTTGAGCTTTTGTACGCTCTGTTAGTCTATTATTCTCCCAAACTCTTTTAGTTAGCCTTGAAAATGGCGTGGCTGCCTTTCCAATGCGTCTGTCGATTTCTGTCTCTAATGAAAGATTATCTGATATTGTCGACCCCAAATACACAAACTCGTGGACGACCTTCAATTCGTAATTAGAAATTTTGATTGACGGAGGCGCACCAGCATCTTGTTCCATCACTTGTGTTTTATTTAGGCTGATGGTGAGCCCAAAGACTTTGCAGGCGGCTGCAAAACGATCTATGAGCCATTGGAGATTTTCTGCTGTATGAGTAGTCAGTGCTGCATCATCTGCAAAAAGTAGTTCTCTTATGCATCTTGATATTATTTTGGTCTTTGCCTTGAATCTTGATGGGTTAAAAAGTTTGCCATCAAATCATGTATGGAGGTATATGCCTTCAGTGGCAGACCCTAATGCCTGCCTTAAGAGAACGGCGAAGAAGATACCAAAAAGTGTAGGAGCAAGCACGCAGTCCTGCTTTACTCCGCTGCTGATGCTGAATGGTTGGGATGTTGAGCCGTCAAATAAATGGTCCCCTGCATGTTTTCCTGAAATGATTTCACGAGACTAAGAAGGGTTGGTGGACATCCTATCTCTTCAAGGACCTTAAAAAGGCCGTTTCTGTTCACGAGGTCGAATGCCTTTGTGAGGTCGATGAAGGCAATATATAATGGCTGCCTCTGTTCTCTGCAGTTCTCTTGGAGCTGCCGGAGTGCGAAAATCATATCGATGGTGGACCTGTTAGGTATAAATCCGCACTGTGATTCGGGGTAGATTTTTTCAGCAAGAATGTGTAACCTTTTGAGGATTGCTCGAGCAAACATCTTGCCTGTAAAGCTGAGTAGGGAAATGCCGCGATAATTGTTGCAGTCGCTTCTGTCGCCTTTGTTGTTATAAAGGGTAACAATGTTTGCGTCTTTCATATCTTGTGGTACTAATTTTTCTTTCCAGCATAGCTGAAGTATTGCATACAGTTCTGAGATGATTGTTTCTTTGCTACATTTTAAAAGTTCAGGTGGAATACTATCTTTTCCTAGTGCTTCGCTGATTTCTGTGAGGCATGGTTCGTTATCCAGGGCAAGCATTGTGGCCTGTTGATCCATGGCTTCCAGAGATTCTTCTCCGACATTGTTCTCCACTGAGTATAGCTCTGAGTAGTGTTCTACCTAGCGATCCATTTGTTTCTCTCGATCTTTTTCTCTCGACCTACTCTGTTGATCGTAAAGGGGCCATGTTATGTTTTGATGGACCGACAGCTTGCTTGATGCCCTCGTACATTCCTCTTTTATTTCCAGTGTCTGCACAAGTTTGAATTTGAGCAGAGAGCTGTAGCCAGTACCTGTTCGCACATTTTCTTGCCATCGGTTGTACTCTATTTCTGGCCGTTCGCAATGCCTGCAATGTTTTCTCTGAAGGTGATATTTTATACACTGAGAATGCATGTCTCTTTATCTCCAGGACTGGGATAATCTCTTCTGAGTGTGCTTCAAACCAGTCGGTTGACTTAGTTTGCTTCTTGCCAAATGTTGATAGTGCTGTATTGTAGATGGTGTCGCGAAAATGACTCCATCTCTCTGTGGAATTCCGTTTGTGGGGCCAGGCAGAGTCTCCGCTAGACCCTGGGTGATTTTGTTGACCTTCTCTTTGTTTTGGGTGCCGCTGGTGTCAATGCGTGGTCTTCCTTCTGTTATGCTTCTGTAGATTCTCTTGGGCTTTATCTTCACCTTGCTGGAGACAAGTGAATGGTCAGTGTCGCAGTCAGCACTATGATAGCTGCGAGTCACCCGTACACTGCGGAGATTGCTGCGTTTAGTGAGCACCAGGTCGAGTTGGTGCCAGTTCTTTGATCTGGGGGCCTCCATAACACCTTGTGTTGAGGTGTCGTGTCGAAGAAGGTGTTGGTCACGCACAGATTATGGTGGCTGCAGAATTTCAAGAGACATTGTCCATTGTCATTGATCTTCCCAACGCCATACTGTCCTAGACATGAAAGCCAAGATTTGTGGTCAGAGCCAACCCTGGCATTGAAATCCCCCAGGATAAAAAGATGTTGTTTCTCTGGTGTTTCACTGACTTCTTTGCTAAGGTCGTCATAAAACCTGTCTTTGGATTCTGATGCCGCAGTTAGTATTGGGGCATAAACGCTTATTAGGAAAATAATAAGGGAACGCATTGAAGACAAACAACTAAAATTAGGCATACCAACACCTATTTTGGAGATACTACTACTACTATGTACCGCCAACATACAATTCAATTTTCTAACTAAGTCATATCGCCAAATTGACGGAGTGGCCATGGGGAGTCCTCTTGGTCCTATTCTAACGGACATCTTCATGGCACATTTAGAAGAAAAGAGATTCTCAGACATCAACAACTTGGCCTTTTACCGTCGTTATGTGGACGATATACTAATTATCACCACAGACGAGCTACAAGCATCATCGTTCAAGGCCACAATGAAAAAGACGCATAAAAACATCTCTCTATCTATGGAACACGAACACAACGAAGCGTTACAATTCCTAGATATTCTAATGAGACGTAGAGCAGACGGCACAATTCAAAGATCGGTGTATCGCAAAGGAACATGGACTGGCCAATACCTAAATTTTCAGAGCTTCACACCTGTCCAGTACAAACGGGGCTTAGTAGGACCCTTTTTGACCGTGCTAGAAAGATATGCACCCAGGACACACTGACAGAGGAATTTGAAACTCTGAAGAATGTCTTAAACCTGAATGGGTACTCCACAGGATTTATCTTGTCTCTATAATCAAGAACAATGTAGAAATGGAATAATTCACAAACATGTAACATCTTGTCTCCATAACCAACAACAATGTAGAAATAGTACATTTCGCAAACATGTAACATCTTGTCTCTATAACCAACAACAATGTAGAAATGGAACATTTCACAGCTATTTATCATATTGTCACTATCTCTGTAATCAACAACAATGTGGAAATTGAACATTTCACAAACATGTACTATCTTGTCTCTATAATCAACAAGAATGTAAAAATGTTAAATTTTACAAACATGTAATATCGTGTCTCTATAATCAATAACAATGTAGAAATTGAACATTTCACAGACATTTAGCATATTGTCTCTATAAACAACAATGTAAAAAAATGTTTTGCTTATCCTTTACAGGACATCGCTGTCAACATAAGCATCTCTCAGCTGATTGTTGATTTCTTGGCAAGATTAAGCTCAGTTCTTTGCCATTGCTTTCTGAGCGACCGGCTCCATACTCTCATAAGTCACCGGCACGACTCGAACCGCTTCCAATTCTCGTGCGCTCACGTCAACCACGAGAGTATTCGGGGTTACGGAGAAAGCTGCCACCCTTCGACCAGGGAGACAACAAAAATGTAGAAATGGAAAATTTTACATACATGTAATATCGTGTCTCTATAATAAACAACAATGTAGAAATAGAAAAGTTTACAAACATGTCAACAATGTAGAAATGGAACATTTCACAAATATGTAAAGTCTTGTCTCTATAATCAACAAAAATGTTGCCTTTTACAAGAAGTCACACGTAAACATGACATTGAAATGTGGAGGTTACACAATAATTATCTTATAGAAGCTATGGTTTCAACACTGGCAGACACATTAGGGAACATTCCGAGAACATCTATCTTTCCTGTGGCAACATACGGATATAAGTCATGCGCCATTTCATTTCACGCACACACACACACACACACACACACACACACACACACACACACACACATATCCGCACTCTCACACACACACTCTCACACACATCGCACTCATACACACGCACACACACGCGCACTCACAAACACACGTTCACACACACACAAACATGCGCCTACACGCATACACAAGGAGCCATTGAACTTACATAGTATAAAAGTTCTTAGAATATCATCCACTCACACAACCACAAATGGAAAACTAGTAACACAAGGACATTATACACGATCTACACATAGAAGAACACTAACCCCTAAATAGGATCACGACTGGGACAATGAAATACTCTGTGTAGTTAGTTGGTTAATTAGTTAGTTTGTTTGTTAATTAATTAATTAGTTAGTTAGTTGGTTAGTTGGCTGGTTGGCTGGCTGGCTGGCTGGCTGGCTGGCTGGTTGGTTGGTTGGTTGGTTAGTTAGTCGACAGATCATCCTCACTGCACATCGAACCACTCAGTCCATAGTGTTAGGTGTGTAGTGGCTAACGACACCAGTTCTGTGTTGGTTTATTAATCTTCTTTGGCATCCTGCATAGTGCTCTTGTCTGGCCGCACTTATTTTAACGTGCTGTTCTCGCAGCCTGACAATGGTTGTAGATTCACAGTCATCAGATGGTTCTCGCAAACGTCTTACTTCTCGTAGAGCATTCAGTATATCAGCCGGGTCCATAGCTCGTCGCCCTCCACAATAACATTACTTGCAAGCCTTTTAGTCTGCTGATTTCCTTGTGCAGCCCGCATGCCTTGGCACGAAAATGATATTAATCTTTGCCAGTCGTGACTGCCCAAGGATCTTTGATTGTATTGAATGTCCTAGTGCTTTGAAAAGAACAATAGTTGAAGACACGGTTCCAGAAGAAGGGACAGCAGTCCGCAGACATGACTGTGGACACATGAGCAGTAAAGACATCCTACGCATGGACCTACACGAGGTGAGAGAACTGGCGAAATTCGAGAAACTTCCCGGCGCGTTGTGGCATGAGAGTGACGTTCTGCGAATGACTTTCGGATGTATACACAAGCATATGTTGCCAGTACACATGACCTCTCCCCAGGTATACACACGATCCTGACATTGCTGCTGATAACAATCTTCTTATCTCATCACATGCCTCAAGATGTCTGTCTGGTTAAAGTGTTCAGTGCGAGAGCACTTCTAAGATCACACGTGATGCTCCGACAATTAAACAACATTCGTGAAAAACGCCCTGACGGACTTCATAGTTTGGAAAAATGTCTTTCTTTCTTTCTTTCTTTCTTTCTTTCTTTCTTTCTTTCTTTCTTTCTGTCTTTCTGTCTTTCTGTCTTTCTTTCTTTCTCTCTTTCTGTCTTCCCATTAGCCTTTAAAATCGCTAAAGTGTATCATCATTTAAAAGCTGGTTCATTAAACTATCGTTTCATCAGTAATTATAGTCCAATTTCCATATTATCATCCTCACTATCCAAACCGCCAGAAAAGCACATCCACAAAATAATATAGTGGCATTAATAAATAATTTTTGTTAGACAGAAAACAAGTAGTATCACACAATAAATCTTTATCTCAAGCCATCACCCTTAATACTGGAGTACCTCAGGGGTCTATACTTGGCCCTCTATTATTTACCATTTATATAAATGATCCTCCCTTATATCTGTCGTCGTCCTGCGAACTATTTGCAGACAACTGCACAGTATATACAAACGCTATTGATTGTAATGTGTTAGAATTATCCTTGCAACAGAAAATAAATAGTGTAGTTAACTGGAGTCATGCAAATTAATATTTCTAAAACAAAATCTATGTTAATAGGAATCAGGCAAAGACTTCACACTCTAAACTTGTAGAGAACTCTTCAACTGCACATTAGTAGCTCACCTATAGAAAGTGTAACCGAGCACAAGGCACTGGGTCTTATCATAGATCAAAATCTAACCTTTAATTCCCATGTTCATGCTCTAATTAAACAAATAGCCAAGAAAGTATACCAACTTGCCAAAGTTAGAAATTTCCTCGACGAAAACACAAGGAAAATATTCTACTTCCCACATACAAACACATATTGATTATTGCTCCACAATCTTGGATGGATGCTCCAAATCAATAACAAAACGCCTTTACTCACTCCAGAAAAGGGCAGTGCGTTTAATCAACGGTGATAAGCTAACAGACAATTCTAAGCTATTTGAACGTCTTCAGTTACTGCCACTCCAAAAACGCCTACTTTTTAATAAGGCTAAACTAATTCATAAAATTATATTTCAAAATGCTCCGAGCTACCTTTGGCCATTGTTCAAATATAACGCAAGACTTAGCGAACGGCTAAATATACTTCATGTCCTTAAACCTAGAATAGACTTATATAAAACAAGCTTAGCATACTCTGCCATTCAGTTCTGGAACAATCTTTCACAAGAAATCAAAGACACCGCCAATCATTATACATACAGTCGGAACCTGTTTGAACACTATCTCAGTACGGATTACATGCCCCCCTAAAAATAATAATGGTAAATTATCTCAAACAACTAGTTAATAAACATTCCCATATGTACGACACGTTACACCTTCCTGAGGTATTTATCATGCCCATGTTAAACATTGCCTCCGTGAGTCATGTATTATTGATTATTTTTCATATGTATTAATGTTTATTGTTCTTTTGTTGTCTAAGATTAGCTTCATAAGTCAATCAATCAATCAGGTGCCGTCTCCGCAATGAAAGTTGGCTGCAATGGATCTCCAACACTGTCTGTCGCTTGCCTTGACTGTACATTCTGTCAGGCTGATAAAACAACATTACTTATGAAGCTAATCTTAGATCTTTTGTTGTCTAAGATTAGCTTCATAAGTGATGATGAATGAAATAATGTATGAGAGGAATTAGAGAAGAAGGGCAGAATGTCAGACGAGCCTGCGTGCCCAATTCTTAACTCTTTGAAAATAAAGATTGTTCTTTCTTTCTTCTTTCTTTCTTTCTTTCTTTCTTTCTTTCTTTCTTTCTTTCTTTCTTTCTTTCTTTCTTTCTTTTTCTGTCTGTCTGTCTGTCTGTTTGTCTGTCTGTCTGTCTGTCTGTCCTTTGCTTGAAAAAAGAAAAGAAAGAGGTTTGTTGAGCAACAATTGGTAAATGTCATTAGTAATTGGTACAGCTGGCACTTTGTGGTCTTGATAGATGATAGTTTGTAAAATGCAGCTATACCTCTCCATAACACACAACATGATCTGAATTTAGAGACCACGTGTTGCCTGTGCAGCATGAACCCTCTCTCAGCGTGCCTGGTTTACCCCAGAGGAAAGGTAACACCAATACATCTGGAACAAGACCAGCTGCAGAAGCTGCCGGACCAGCAAAGTAATAATCTGACTGTCCGCTTGACGGAGCTTCTATCCTACACTAGTTGTCAACCATGTTTTAGAGCTTGGTCTTAGTCGTTAGGCTCATTTCCTAGGGTAAGGCTTGTATCCTCCCAATTGCGCTCCTCCAACTGAAGCCGTTGGCACAATGTGGGATATCAGGTTTGGTGAGTTCCTTACACATTAGGCACTAAGAGAAAGCAGGTAGTACCGTCTACTGTCATACGGTGGCTCGGTCATATCTGATTAAGACCTGACTAGTACCGTCTACTGTCATACCGTGGCTCGGTCATATCTGATTAAGACCTGACTAGTACCGTCTACTGTCATACGGTGGCTCGGTCATATCTGATTAAGACCTGACTTTGATTAGGTATAATTGGTCATTGGTATAATGTCAATCGTAAATGGTAAAATGTCAATAGTAATTGATATATTGTCAATAATAATTGGTAAAATGTCAATAGCAATTGGTATAGTGTCAGTAGTAAATGGTATAATGGCATAATGTAAGTAGTAACTGGTATAATGTTAGCAGTAAACTATTATAATGTTAGCAGTAAATTGTTATAACGTTCGCATTGACTGATATAATGTTAGCAGTAACTGGTATAATGTTAGCAGTAAACACTTATAATGTTAGCAGTGACTGGTATAATGGTAGTAGTAAACTGTTACAATGTTTGTCGTGACTGGTATAATGTTAGCAGTAAGTGGCATATGTTAACCGTAACTGGTATAATGTTTACAGTAACTTGTATAATGTTAGCAGTTAACTGGCATAATGTTAACAGTAACTGGGATAATTTTAACCGTAACTCGTATAATGTTCACAGTAACTGGTCTAATGTTAACAGCGACTGGTATAATGCTAGCAGTGACTGTTATAATGTTAACAGTGACTGGTATAATGTTAACAGTGAACAGTTATAATGTTAACAGTAACTGATATCATGTAAACAGTAACTGGTATAATGTTAGCAGCACCTGGTATCCTGTTAGCAGTAACTGGTACAACATTAGCAGTAACTGGTATAATGTTAACAATAACACACGCACGCACACACACACACACACACACACACATATATATATATATATATATATATATATATATATATATATATATATATATATATATATATATATATATATATATAGCAATACAAAAAAAAAACACCAGGAGCAATTGAATGCGAAGATTTTCGTACAATTAACCTCATATACCATGCCACTAAGCTTCTACTAGTAGTATAATGAGAAGTAGAAGAAAGAAAAAAATAATGGAAATAAGTGAAGAACAGTGAATATATATATATATGAACACTAATAGAAAGATCAGAGATTCGATATGCTGATGATACAGTTTTACTATCCACATCACAGAATCGTGTAGAAAACCTAATAACCTCAACCCAAATGTAGCGTAGAGACAGCTACGATGATAAAGAGAATATCAAAGTTGCTGCAGATAGACTTTCAATGGATAGAAAGATAAATCACTGGAGAAGAGGAGACTGAATAGCTCGTGATTCTAGAAGGATTCAAGGTCCCAGAACAGGTCTAATCTTCTAACAGTGTTCAGGCAGACAGGAATGGCGTATAACTATACTTAATAAAGACAGTCTGCCAAGTTAGTCATACTACTTTGCCTGAAATAAAAGCTTGAACCCCCTTACTCTAATCACTCTCACCGACACGGAGAAAGACAGAGTAAAATATTTAAAAGAGACAGCCTTTCGTATCTTCTCACTCTACTATGACTAAGGTACCAACTAGAGTTTGTAAAATTTGAAGCTAACAATGTTACAGTTTAATCAGATAAGACACGTTGGGTGCTCCACGGGAGGCAGCCCTGTACATAAAAGGGGTTACAAGTCCCTCTATTATATTATAATTCTATCTTGCTATGTGTTGAGTCAACTAGAATGTTTAATCATGGAGGTGAACTCTCTGGCCTGAAATGTTAGATTTTGAATGGAAGGTTGGTGGTGGTAGCCAATGGGAAATCTTGGCCACTTATCTTGTGAATCTGGTCCTCTGGGGTTAGACAATCGATTAGGCAGCTCCCCCGTTAGTTTCTCCTCTCCTGGTGAATTGACAGACCCAACAGTCCTTACTATATCGATCACAAGGTGTTTCTTTTTTGTATATATATTGTTCATAAGACCCTATATATATATATATATATGTATATATATATATATATATATATATATATATATATATATATATATATATATATATATATATATATATATATCCCTCCTGCTCCCCTCTCATCCTCCTCCCTCCTCCTCCATCTCCCTCTCCTCCTCCTCATTGCTCCTCCTCCTCCCCATCCTCCTGCGTTCTTCTCCTCCCTCTACCTCCTCCCTCCTCCTCTCTCCTCCTCCTAATCCCTCCTCCTCCCTCCTATTCCTCCCTACTCCTCCTTCTCCTTCCTCCTCTTCCCTCCTCCTCCTCTCTCCGTCTATCTCTTCCTCCTCCCAGCTCCTACTCCTCCTTTTTCTTCTTCTGCTGCTGCTGCTGCCGCCGCTCCATTTACCCAAGTTAATTGTTGGGGAAGATGTAAAAATCTTTCAAGTGCTCTTTCTAATGCTTTTTGTAAGTTGGTCTTCGTTTATCTAAGGTTGTTCTAACTGCAACCAATAAATGATTAGACAGACAAACAGACAGACAGACAGACATACAGACAGGCATACAGACAGACAGACAGACAGACAGACAGTCGGGAACGGGAACTTATATGACTACTTATATGAATTAAATGAGATGCTCCCCATCAGGGTCTGGGCGAAGCCGGACCGGATCAGACAGACAGACAGACAGACAGACAGACAGACAGATAGATAGTCTGGAACGTGAACGGGAGCTTATATGACTACTTATATGAATTAAATGAGATGCTCCCCACCAGGGACTGGGCGAAGCCGGGCCGGATCAGACAGACAGACAGACAGACGGACAGACAGATAGATAGTCGGGAACGGGAACGGGAGCTTATATGACTACTTATATGAATTAAATGAGATGCTCCCCACCAGGGACTGGGCGAAGCCGGGCATGCTAGTATATATATATGTCAGTCCTTTAGTTGCACAGTGTGTGTTAACCCTATTTTGTATGTATGTAAGCGATATGGTGGTGGGTGATGCTTCACAAAGAGTCAGTCTCACAGTTTGGCGCATCTAAATCTTGGCGATGAAGGTGTCAAATCCTTCCTATTTTCCGACCACACATGTCTGGGTTGAAGCCACACGGCGCTAGGGTTCTTTATATATATATTACTTTCTAATATATTCGCGTACTATTTGCCACAGAAAATCTCTTATCACTCTGTAAGTATTCTAAGAGCCTAGTTTACTCGCACATGCTTCTCCCTCGACGTCTAGCACAAAAAGAACGTTTCTCGCCTATCTTTCTCATGACAGGAAGTGGCCGTGCCAGGGAGTTCGTTGCCTTTAAATTCTCCAACCAAATGTGGAAATGTTGTATCAAAATTTGCAGATTTGGCTGTGTACGCTAATTAGTACATTATAACTCCCTCACTACAATAGTGTACAGTATTGCTTCATATTAAATTAATAACATCAAATAGCAGTTGATTTATACTATAGACATGGACTGTCTATACATAGATATATAGGTATAAATACGAATATAAAATCTTATAAAATTACGTAAGGGCTTTAAAGAGAATTTCCCCCAATTTAAGCAAAAGATGATGGGGAAAGGGGAGACTTCGTCACACCAAAGAAATAGTGAAAGTCATAACTTATATCTGAACATAGCAAAAACAAATATAATGCATACAAATAAAACTACTATGGAGAAAGAAATATATGTTAATGAGGAAAGGTTGGAGGGGGTGGAAAATTTCGAATATCTTGGGTCATTGATTACAAACAACGGTGAAACAATGAAAGAAATTAAACGATGACTATCAATTGCTCTTCAAAAACTAAAACAACTGAATAAATTATGGAGTGGGACAGATATGACTACACAAATTAGATGTTTAAGAGCATGCATCTTTCCCACATCAACATACGCATGTGAGACCCGAACACTTATAACCAAGCTGAACAGCATATGAATGCCTTTGAATATTAATGTTATAGACGGGTTCTAAGAATATCTTGGGTAAAGAAATTAACATATGCATCTATACTTCAAGAGCTGAATATTTAAGAGGGCTGGCTATTAAAGACGATAAAACAAAAACAAAAAACACTTATATAATTTGGTCACTTGAAACGCCACGAGAGTTTGGATAGAACAATAATGGAGGGGTATGTGCCTGGGAAGAGAGGAAGAGGAAGGCCAAAGGGTGCAGGATGTGGCGGATGATCTCTAGATGGGTGTATCGGACGCGGGACATTTTGCTTATGATCGAGAAGCTTTGAGGAAGGTTGTTATGGAAGCTAAGTTCTGCAAAGGACATGCTACTGAATGAATGAATGAATGAATGAATGAATGAATGAATGAATGAATGAAATGGTCAACAGAGACACAGAAAGACATATATTTGTTCTTCATAGATTACACTAAAGTAATCGACAAAGTAAAACATGATGAACTGATTAAATAGTTGGAAGATATCAACATTGATGAGAAATATTTAAGAATAATAAAGAATATTTACTGGAAACCAAGTAGCAGCAATTAAAATGGAAATAAAGAAGGTAGTTATGAACAGATAAAGCTAAGCTAGGAGTACGACAGAGGTGTCTTGACACCGGTTCTCTTCTCCCTCTGTAGCGAAATCAAAGAAACGAGAGGAATACTAATCGAAGGTTAGAATGTAAACAATATCCGCTATGCAAATGACACAGTATTGGTGGTGGATAATGCAACAGACCTACAACAATTGTTGGAAATTGTAGTAACAGAAAGTGCAAAGAAAGGACTCTCCCTGAATATCAAGAAAACAGTAACAATGGTGATATCAAAGAAAACAGTGACACCAAGATTTTACATAGAAATAGAAGGGAACAATTCTTAACCAATTGGATAATTTTAATTACTAGAGGGCACTTCTAACATCAGATGGAAGATGTACCACAGCGATTAAGAGCAGATTAGAGCAGGGAAAAACCCATTCCAGGAAATGAAGAGTATTTTACGCAATAATTCACTACAATGACTGTAAGAAAGAGAGTGCTGAAATGCTATATAGAACCAGTTTTGCTGTATTCCAGTTAATCTTGGGATGTAAATGAACAAATTGGGAAGAACTTAGAAGCAACAGAGATGCGGTTCTTGAGATTGCCCCGAAAGAGGCTAATGAAACAAGAACACCCTATACAACAATAAGAAAGAGACAAACGCTTTCCTTGGTCGTGTGATGAGAAGAAAGACACTGGAGAACACACACACACACACACACACACATATATATATATATATATATATATATATATATATATATATATATATATATATATATATATATATATAATATATAACAGAATGTATGTATGTATGTGGTTAGGGATGGTTTGGATGCGTTCGATAACGGTCCATCCGATTGAGATGAAATTTTCTACATGTTTTCTTTTCATTCCCGTGCAGGCAACTGTCATAGTTTGGTACTGTACAATCAGCTATTTACTTACTAAAATTTAATATTTTGTAATTACATGACTTAACATAAGAAAAGTTATATAAAGGGTCATAACTTTTAGTAGCATTGCTATATCTTAGTTTAAGTCCCCTGGCTATAGATAGATAGATAGATAGATAGATAGATAGATAGATAGATAGATAGATAATAGATAGATAGATAGATAGATAGATAGATAGATAGATAGATAGATAGATAGATAGATAGATAGATAGATAGATAGATAGATAGATTGTCGCATGATTGAGCACTCCGTCTTGTTCACTGCTGCACATCACAATTTCAAAACACACTTCTCACTAAGGGTTTGCACTAGAGAGAATTGGGATGCTAGGAATGTGGCGTCAAGAGTATTAATAGCTGTGACACCCAATGATGGACAGATCATGTGATCTAGGCCCGTTCTGTCCATTGGTTAACCTAGAATAATCGCGTCGCCCGCGAAATATTTTGGGGCCAGCGACGCTAAAATTCGGCACTTGCAGAGCGACCGGCAAAGCCTCCAGATGTGGTTTAGGTCTCTGTATGTCCCTCATCCTGATTCAGAAGGAAAGCTTCAGACGAAATTATGCCTGAGTTTGTTTGTTTCTGAGTCAGGTAAAGCTTTAAGTATGAGAGTGTGTGTGTGTAAGTTCCGGCACGAATATATATATTTATTCTTCTATTAGAAGATAGAAACCAACTTTCAACCAGTCCCAAGATGGCTACTCTCTGCCAGCGCTGATGTAGATATCTGACGCCCTCTATCTTTCGTTTCCAGAAGAGTGCTGTACAATCACTATGTCTGAAGCTGTGAAAAGAGGCTCAATTATGCCCAGACTGTTTCCTATTCTTGAGTCTAAATCCCACTGGCTTGCTGACTGCGTTCAGAGCAGGTTTAGTACAAGATAAACTATGATCTGGTGCTAGGTGTCGCCTTAGTTGCAATCCACAGCGAACCGCCAACACACGCGAATGTGAGAAGGAGGAATGAAAGACTCTACCTCTTATCTTATATGTCCGTGGCGTGAAGACAGATTGTGAGTGTAACTGTTTAGCATCCATGACTGGTCCAGCATTTATACTGCTGTGATTTATTCAACCAAGCATTTAGCACTCTGACCGAACCACAGTCCAGCTAACAGTCCAACACCGGCACTCGAGTGAACGAATAAAAGAAGAATGGTGTTAGTTTGAGAGAATGAGTACAATGTGGTGTCTCATCTTTCTTTCACTCTGTATATATATATGTGTGTTATTGAATGAGAGGCAGTGTAAATCCTCATAAGGAACATTTCACATAGACCTCCACATTCATACCAATTATATGTTAACTTATATTAACTTTAGAGTGAAATATTTAATGTATGTTTCTTTACATTATTACTTTGATGCAACATGTGGAATGTAGTTATTAAACCATCACCCTGGTTGACCGAGTAAGTAAAGGACATAATATGCTTTCATGCATAAGCACTTCTAAACTGTCAGGGGGAAATATCACCCCAGTGTCAGAAGAAGTAAGTAAAGGAAATGACAGAAGAGGTGAGAGGGTATAAACAGGAAAGTATCCAGGCAGACTAAAACAATGGTGGCAGCACTGATTGGTAACATGAGTTAATATGTATGAGATGAACAATCATCCTATCCTGTTCCATTACTATGTAGGGATCAGATATGCTGGGTACATCTCATCATTTACTCTCCATCATTCTTTTCTAGCCTTGTCTGTCACTGTGTCTGTGTCCTCTGTGAGAACATCAGCCAACAGGCCACTATGTACAAGTGCAGAAAAAGAAAGCTTGCCCAATATAATTGCTGATGTCTAATGCCAGTACAAGGAGACCCACTGTAGCTCTTAACTTGTAGGTACTTCCTGAATCTGCTACCTTCTGTACCTCATGTCTGTAAACCCTTTTCATTCTTGTCCACTGGAGAATTATCATCCTTTGGCTAGATATAAATGTGTTCACCATGTTTATCCACCTCAGGTGAGGATGGCGGTGTTCGCAGATTGTCATGATCCAGAGTTGCAGATCATTGTCCAATAATGTACTCATGATCCAGAGTTGCAGATCATTGTCCAATAATGTACCATGGGACTGCCAATCATGAGCTGCTCAGTAAGATCTGTTGTCAGGAGTTGATCTGATCAAAAGTCTTCTTTGAGCTTTGCTTCCTGGAGAAGTGACAACATAAGTGATTTGGGGAGACTTTCTAAGATCATTAGGATCAGTTTTATCATTCACAAAAGACTTGAAAATTGGTAATATCATGGCTGAAGTCTGATAGACAATTTTATAAGGAAAGACTGTGTCATATAGTTATGCATTCCAGAAAGTTCTCCGGGATATGTGTAGACTGTTTAATTCCAAGTTTCACTTAATAACTCAACTGAAAGTTCACAAACAGAACATTTGTGTAGTGCAGAGACTTTGTTAGGAAATCAGAAGGGGTACAGTGATGAAATGCCAGAACTGCCATGAGAGCTTTCAGGAGTTCTAATCTCCATTGTGTCTTAGAAAATTATTCTGGAACCAAAGTGGTTTAGTTCATATGTCATAATGCATCACTGGTTTACTTCCACAGGTTTTTATTTTGAGTAATAAACCAAAATTAACTGTTCCTGCATTTTTCTGTCAGTCCATTGTGGTGTGACAAAACTTTTCATTATTATCTATGTGTTTAGTTAATGTAACTACTTCACATAAAGGTAGTATCTGGAACTACAGGTGACTGGGTAAACACTAATAGACAGCTAAATTCTGTTCTATTGTAATCTCCCAGGTTCCAGTTTACTCAGAGAAGGGAACTTTAAATTTTATTAATTCCTGTGACCATTTCACCTAAAAGGGAAAATGTTCATAGGTGGGGGACTCTTGAGCTAATTAAGTTTCTCTTTTCGGGAAGGAAGATTTTGGAGGGAAGAAATTAATTTTCCTGGGAAAACCCCTAGATTTCCAGAGCTATTATGGGTCACTTTGGCTTCCAAGAACCCATCCCCTCCAAATGAAATCAGTCCCATCCTCATAGCTGTACTTCATTGTGGGGTAAGTCAGAGTGGGTACTGCTTCCAACTCCCAACATGTCACATTTACTGTTAGGCTCGTCTCGGGGTAGAACTCGTGCTTTCTCGTAACCATACAACATTTATTGTTGGTACCACATGGTGGGTTAATTTTGTTCACACCACAATTGCTTGAAATATGTGAATATTTTCTTTCAGGTTTTTGAAGTGAAACAGAACTCTACATTTTTTGCGGAACTTTATTTACAATTTTAAGGACCGCATTTGCAAGGCCACTAGGTGGACTTTGTGTAATTCAAGATTCAGAACCACTGATTAGAAATCACTTTAGGTCTTATGTTACCAGGTGTAGATCAGAGGGGTAAATCAGAATCTTTATTGTCTAGTGAAGTTGACTTCGGGTGTTTGGTGTTTTTCTCTCAATAGTCGAAAACTCCAGATTTTGTGCAAGATTTTCCTGCAACATTACATTGTTGATTTGTTGTTTGTATTTCGCCATTGCATGCTTTGTACCATTTCAGATACAGGGGTTTTCCTATCTGAATCAGACAGAGGCGACACTTAGAATTTTTTTCAAATATTTGGGAAAGATCTAAAATTTAGCATGGCGGAAACAGCTTTACTACGGAAACAGTATGTCGATGTAGGCAAATCATGTGGGTTAAAGGGTCCTGAGCTCGCGAAGTACGTCTCTGACGAATTCGATAGACATGAGCGTTTACAGGCTGAGATAACCCAGAAGGAAAAAGACAGAGAGGCTGAAATAATTCAGAAGGAAAAAGACAGAGAGGCTGAAATGATTCAGAAAGAGAGAGAAAGCCGGATAGCTTTAGAGTTGGAGGATAGGAAGCTGCAGGCTGAGATGGATAATAGAGAAAGGGAAAGACAACATCAGTTGGAGATTAGGCGCATGGATAATGAGTTGGAGAGGAGGAGATTGGAGAGTGGTGTTCCTACCACCCCCTCCATTTCCACACTGCAGGCCAACTACAGATATACAGACAGAGGAAAACTACCATCACCCTGGAGCGATGGCATTTCCTTTGGAACCATATAATGAGAACGCTGAAGGGATTGATCACTATCTTTCCAGGTTCGAACTTATGTGTTCTACATGTGGGCTTGATGAATCTAAATGGTCGGTGAAACTCTCCCAGGGTTTGAGAACTACTGCTTTTGAAATTTTCTCTAGACTTAGTCATGAGGAACGACAGGATTACGGTGTTCTCAAAAGAGCTTTACTAACTCGCTTCGAAGTCGATTCTGATAACTATAAAAGGAAATTCAGATCAGCTAAGAAGGAGCCTGGGGAAAGTTACGGCCAATGGGTTGAAAGATTAAAATCCTACCTGCACAAATGGGCAGAGATGGGAAAGTTTGAAGAAACATTTGAAGGACTCCGAGAGATGATATTGATTGACCAATTAAGGGATAAAATGTCATCAGAACTTCGGGCGTTCTTAACACAGAATGGAGCTGATAGACTTGAGGAAATTATTCTTTTGGCAGAGAGATGGGAGAAATCTCAAAAGGAGGTGGGAAGTAAGAGTCGGATGACCAAAGCTTCTCCCCCAGACCAATCACTCAAGACCAAAGAAAAATGAACACACCAACCCAAATAAGAAGTTGAAGAAATCTGCGAGCACCAGTCAAACTTATATTCAGGCGGCCAAGAAGAGTGGGAAGGACTACTGTACCAATTGCAGGAAGGTAGGACATCACACAAAAGATTGTCGGAAGAAACCTCCTACCCCTCACACAGTTGCATGTCTGACTCGCCGGAAGGAACGTAAGGTGAGCACTAGTGAAACGTCCAGAGTGACAACTCATGAAGACACCCATTCCAAAATTCCGGTAGTGGAATCCATCTTGCTAAATGGATACCCCGCCATTTGCTTATATGATACAGGTCTAAATTATGACTGCGTCGTAGCAACATCCTTAGTTCAGCCAGAACAGTTGACTGAGGAAATGGTGATTATACAGGGACCCTTGAAAAGTTCAGCCAAGATGTCACTACCTGTGGCTCGAGTACATATATCTTCGCGTTATGTTACTGGAACAATCAAGGCAGCGGTGATGGAAAATCCCGTGTACCCAGTCCTCCTCGGTTGTCGTTACGTCTTTCTAGGAGAACCTATACAGCCTGTGATAGTCGCTGCTTTGACGACTAATTCTCAGACAGAAAAGACTCCAGCATCGTCGACTCCGACCAACCCTCGATCAGAGGATCTGAAGAAAGCACAGAGTGCTGACAGCACCTTGTTGCCATGCTTCAACAAACTGCCTAAAGCACATTCACCTCCAAGGAGAGGCGACATGTATATGAAGGGTGGACTTCTATATCGCAAGGCAGGTAAAAGTGGACAAGAGTATTCTCAATTAGTTGTCCCGTCTACGTATCGTGCTCAACTATTGGATATGGGCCACAACTTATCTTTCAGTGGGCATATGGGAATAAATGCTACTATGCAAAGAATTTCCATGCACTATTTTTGGCCCGGAATGAATTCTGACATCACCAGATATGTCAAAAGTCTCACTTCTCGTAGAGCATTCAGAATGTCAGCCTGGTCCATGGCGCGTCCGCCCTCCACAGTAGCCTCACCTGCGAGCTTGTCAGCCCGCTCATTTCCTGTACTCCCGCATGACCTGGCACGAAGATGAAACTAATCTTTGCCAGCCGAGACCGCTCCAGAGGCAGCAACCATTCTCTTCGGATCGACCCCTCCTCTATCCTCTTGGATCATGTTCATTGAGTCGCTAAGGAAACAAGCCCTAGTAAATGTCTGTGTCTCGAGCCATGTTATTGCTTTACTTACTGCCATGACTTCCATGGTCAGGCTACTTGTGGTTTCAGTGACAGCACCAGAGTCCTCCTTCACAATTCTCCCTCCGGCCCGAGCTGTAAAGGCCCATGAGCTTCTCACATGTCGGACGACCGACCCATCTGTGTAGATGACCGCGTCACTGTCTAGCGAATTCTCGAAAATCAACGCTTATACTTCAGCCTCCACAGCAGCCGGATTTTCTTGTCTGCATTTTCTATCTAGTTGGATGCAAACTGAAAAGGATGTGCAGAAGTCTGTTGGCACTTGCACCCACTCCTCGCCAGGTTCTAAGTCCTCAAGTGAACACACCTGTTGAAGAATGTCTTCGGCTTGACCCATCCACGACCGTCCTCTTTTAACCTGCTGCCCTTCACCTCATGCCCTGAATGCCAAAGAGTGACCCCAAGACATAGGACACCCCCTGTCCCGCTTGGGAGATGCCCCTAACTGGATCTCATTTCGAGAGAGTTGCCGTAGACATTATCGGTCCACTCCCCAGGACGAGGAGGAAGAATCGATACATATTAACATTGGTGGACGTCTGTTCAATGTGGGCAGAAAGTATTCCAATGCCATCAAGTGACTCCAAGCACATTGCTGAAGCCTTACTTGAGATATTTACTCGGATTGGATTTCCCCTTAAAATCCTAACCGACAATGCATCACAGTTTCGCAGTAAACTTATGGAAGAAGTCTTTCGGCTATTTCATGCTCGCCATATCTATTCATCTCCCCATTTGCCTCAAACGAACGGGAGTGTAGAACGGTGGAACGGTACCCTCATCAGTATTCTGAGAAAGTTAGCTCATGAAAAACCAGAGGATTGGGACACATATATTCCTGCTGCATTATTCGCATACCGGGAAGTGCCGCATCACTCTACTGGGATTGCGCCCGCAACACTGTTGTTTGGGAGGCCAATCAAGGGACCTTTGGAAGTATTACTGAGAACATGGACTGATGATCATGCAGATGATACAGTTGTTACTGCATCTGTTTATGTTGCTGAGTTGAAGAAACGTCTACAACATGGTTGGAGACAAGCGAATGTGAATCTGCGTCAAGCTCGACGAAGAATGACTCGCAATTTCAACAAGAAAGCAAAAGATAGAGAGCTGACAGTGGGTGAAAAGGTGCTGCTACTACTTCCAACCAGTCAGAACAAGTTGCAAATTGGATGGAAAGGACCATTTGAGGTGACAGAGAAAATATCTCGTACTCACTACAAAATTTCTGTCAAAGGCAAGTTGAAAGTGTTTCACATAAACCTTTTGAAGAAATGGAATGAAAGGTCCGCAACCTCCGAAACTGCACACCTGATGGCTATGGCTGTTGCTACTGAAGTAGAACAAGGAATTACCATGGGAACAGAATGTACACTGCAAGCCAAAGAGACATTTCAGGATGTGGATATCAATCCCAACCTATCTCCAGATCAACAGAAGCAAATTCGAGATCTTATGGCAATGTATGCAGAAATACTTACCGACAAACCAGGTCTTACTGATTTAGTGGAATTCGATATGAAGCTAACAGATGATACACCTGTGCGAGTCAAGACGTACCCAGTTCCTTATGCCAAGCAAAATACTTTGCAGGAAGAGATACAGCAGATGCTCTCTTCAGGAATTATATCACAATCTGAATCTCCATACAGTGCTAGTGTGGTGTTGTTGAGAAAACCTAATGGTGAACACAGAATGTGCATCGATTATCGACAGCTCAACGCGATTACTGAATTTCAGGCAGAACCTCTACCCGACCAGAATCAGCTGTTCACTAGTCTCAACACAGCCCAATACTTCACCAGGATTGATCTCAGTAAGGGATATTACCAAATTCCTGTGAAACCGGAAGTCAGACCGTGGTTAGCTTTCAGTACTCCTGGAGGACACTACGAGTTCAATGTTCTTCCATTTGGATTAAGTAACGCTCCAAGTGTATTTACACGCATGATGAGAAGATTACTTGACCCATTACATCATCCGGCCATCAGCCACTTCATGGATGATATTTTAGTTGCTACTGAAACATTTGAGGAGCATGTCGAAACATTGCATCTATTGTTCAAGCGACTTAAGGAAACAGGTTTGACAGCAAGACCCAAGAAGTGTCAAATAGGATTTCAACAATTGGACTTCCTAGGCCATAAGGTATCTCAAGGCTTCATAACACCTCAAGAAGGAAATGTGGAGAAACTTCAGAGAGCACCTCGCCCAAGGACCAAAAAGGATGTTCGATCATTCGTCTCCTTATGTGGATTCTATCAAAGATACATCAAAGACTTCAACACACTGGCTGCACCCTTAACGGATCTTACCAAAAAGGGGAATCCAGAGAAAGTCATATGGTCAGCTGATTGTGAGAAGGCTTTTACAGCTCTCAAACAAGCTTCAACAGCCAAACCGATCCTACATCTACCCAACCTCGACCGCTCATTAGTGCTCCGCACAGATGCGAGTAATATTGGAATAGGGGCCACCTTACTCCAGAGGAAAGGAGATGATCACTCAGAGCTATTCCCTGTAGCTTATG
Organism: Cepaea nemoralis; assembly: GCA_014155875.1. Lineage (NCBI taxonomy): Eukaryota > Metazoa > Mollusca > Gastropoda > Stylommatophora > Helicidae > Cepaea > Cepaea nemoralis. Next base: position 106,453 of record JACEFZ010017895.1, read on the forward strand.
CAAGCAGGAAACTGAATGCTTCTGAACGGAACTACTCGGTGATTGAGCGAGAGTGCCTTGGTCTAATCTGGGCTGTGGAAAAGTTTCAGGCATACCTGTATGGTAAACATTTTACAGTGCAATGTGATCACCAACCCTTGATGTTTCTGGCATCGTCACGGAATCTGAACGCAAGACTCATGCGATGGTCGCTGCTGTTGCAACCATACTCATTCCAAATCGAATACGTTCCTGGGAAAATGAACGTAGGCGCCGACTTCTTGAGTCGTTGTCCAGTTCCTGATGAACCATCAACTTCGGATGAAGTGGAAAACCAACAAGAGGGATCACAAAAGGAACCGTGTCAACTGTGAACGACTGAGACGATAGTTCTCCACAGAGATCAATCTGGAGGGGGGCTCTGTCGCATGATTGCGCACTCCGTCTTGTTCACTGCTGCACATCACAATTTCAAAACACACTTCTCACTAAGGGTTTGCACTAGAGAGAATTGGGATGCTAGGAATGTGGCGTCAAGAGTATTAATAGCTGTGACACCCAATGATGGACAGATCATGTGATCTAGGCCCGTTCTGTCCATTGGTTAACCTAGAATAATCGCGTCGCCCGCGAAATATTTTGGGGCCAGCGACGCTAAAATTCGGCACTTGCAGAGCGACCGGCAAAGCCTCCAGATGTGGTTTAGGTCTCTGTATGTCCCTCATCCTGATTCAGAGGGAAAGCTTCAGACGAAATTATGCCTGAATTTGTTTGTTTCTGAGTCAGGTAAAGCTTTAAGTATGAGAGTGTGTGTGTGTGAGTTCCGGCACGAATATATATATTTATTCTTCTATTAGAAGATAGAAACCAACTTTCAACCAGTCCCAAGATGGCTACTCTCTGCCAGCGCTGATGTAGATATCTGACGCCCTCTATCTTTCGTTTCCAGAAGAGTGCTGTACAATCACTATGTCTGAAGCTGTGAAAAGAGGCTCAATTATGCCCAGACTGTTTCCTATTCTTGAGTCTAAATCCCACTGGCTTGCTGACTGCGTTCAGAGCAGGTTTAGTACAAGATAAACTATGATCTGGTGCTAGGTGTCGCCTTAGTTGCAATCCACAGCGAACCGCCAACACACGCGAATGTGAGAAGGAGGAATGAAAGACTCTACCTCTTATCTTATATGTCCGTGGCGTGAAGACAGATTGTGAGTGTAACTGTTTAGCATCCATGACTGGTCCAGCATTTATACTGCTGTGATTTATTCAACCAAGCATTTAGCACTCTGACCGAACCACAGTCCAGCTAACAGTCCAACACCGGCACTCGAGTGAACGAATAAAAGAAGAATGGTGTTAGTTTGAGAGAATGAGTACAATGTGGTGTCTCATCTTTCTTTCACTCTGTATATATATATGTGTGTGTTATTGAATGAGAGGCAGTGTAAATCCTCATAAGGAACATTTCACATAGACCTCCACATTCATACCAATTATATGTTAACTTATATTAACTTTAGAGTGAAATATTTAATGTATGTTTCTTTACATTATTACTTTGATGCAACATGTGGAATGTAGTTATTAAACCATCACCCTGGTTGACCGAGTAAGTAAAGGACATAATATGCTTTCATGCATAAGCACTTCTAAACTGTCAGGGGGAAATATCACCCCAGTGTCAGAAGAAGTAAGTAAAGGAAATGACAGAAGAGGTGAGAGGGTATAAACAGGAAAGTATCCAGGCAGACTAAAACAATGGTGGCAGCACTGATTGGTAACATGAGTTAATATGTATGAGATGAACAATCATCCTATCCTGTTCCATTACTATGTAGGGATCAGATATGCTGGGTACATCTCATCATTTACTCTCCATCATTCTTTTCTAGCCTTGTCTGTCACTGTGTCTGTGTCCTCTGTGAGAACATCAGCCAACAGGCCACTATGTACAAGTGCAGAAAAAGAAAGCTTGCCCAATATAATTGCTGATGTCTAATGCCAGTACAAGGAGACCCACTGTAGCTCTTAACTTGTAGGTACTTCCTGAATCTGCTACCTTCTGTACCTCATGTCTGTAAACCCTTTTCATTCTTGTCCACTGGAGAATTATCATCCTTTGGCTAGATATAAATGTGTTCACCATGTTTATCCACCTCAGGTGAGGATGGCGGTGTTCGCAGATTGTCATGATCCAGAGTTGCAGATCATTGTCCAATAATGTACTCATGATCCAGAGTTGCAGATCATTGTCCAATAATGTACCATGGGACTGCCAATCATGAGCTGCTCAGTAAGATCTGTTGTCAGGAGTTGATCTGATCAAAAGTCTTCTTTGAGCTTTGCTTCCTGGAGAAGTGACAACATAAGTGATTTGGGGAGACTTTCTAAGATCATTAGGATCAGTTTTATCATTCACAAAAGACTTGAAAATTGGTAATATCATGGCTGAAGTCTGATAGACAATTTTATAAGGAAAGACTGTGTCATATAGTTATGCATTCCAGAAAGTTCTCCGGGATATGTGTAGACTGTTTAATTCCAAGTTTCACTTAATAACTCAACTGAAAGTTCACAAACAGAACATTTGTGTAGTGCAGAGACTTTGTTAGGAAATCAGAAGGGGTACAGTGATGAAATGCCAGAACTGCCATGAGAGCTTTCAGGAGTTCTAATCTCCATTGTGTCTTAGAAAATTATTCTGGAACCAAAGTGGTTTAGTTCATATGTCATAATGCATCACTGGTTTACTTCCACAGGTTTTTTATTTTGAGTAATAAACCAAAATTAACTGTTCCTGCATTTTTCTGTCAGTCCATTGTGGTGTGACAAAACTTTTCATTATTATCTATGTGTTTAGTTAATGTAACTACTTCACATAAAGGTAGTATCTGGAACTACAGGTGACTGGGTAAACACTAATAGACAGCTAAATTCTGTTCTATTGTAATCTCCCAGGTTCCAGTTTACTCAGAGAAGGGAACTTTAAATTTTATTAATTCCTGTGACCATTTCACCTAAAAGGGAAAATGTTCATAGGTGGGGGACTCTTGAGCTAATTAAGTTTCTCTTTTCGGGAAGGAAGATTTTGGAGGGAAGAAATTAATTTTCCTGGGAAAACCCCTAGATTTCCAGAGCTATTATGGGTCAATTTGGCTTCCAAGAACCCATCCCCTCCAAATGAAATCAGTCCCATCCTCATAGCTGTACTTCATTGTGGGGTAAGTCAGAGTGGGTACTGCTTCCAACTCCCAACATGTCACATAGATAGATAGATAGATAGATAGATAGATAGATAGATAGATAGATAGATAGATAGATAGATAGATAGATAGATAGATAGATAGATAGATTAGATAGATAGATAGATAGATAGATAGATAGATAGATAGATCTGACCCGATAGATAGAAAGTGTGGGATAGACGGAGGGACAGACGGACGGACTGGCAGACAGACAGACAGACAGACAGACAGACAGACAGACAGACAGACAGACAGACAGACAAACAGTCGGGAACGGGAATTTATATGACTACTTACATGAATTAAATTAGATGCTCCCCATATGGGGCTGGGCGAAGCCGGGCCGGGTCAGACAGACAGACAGACAGACAGACAGACAGACAGACAGACAGATAGATAGATAGATAGATAGATAGATAGATAGATAGATAGATAGATAGATAGATAGATAGATAGATAGATAGATAGATAGTAGGGAAGGGGAACGGGAGCTTATATGACTTCTTATATGAATTAAATGAGATGCTCCCCACCAGGGACTGGGTGAAGCCTGGCCGGGTCAGACAGACAGACAGACAGACAGACAGACAGATAGTCGTGAACGGGAGCTTATATGACTACTTATATGAATTAAATGAGATGCTCCCCACCAGGAGCTGGGCGAAGCGGGGTCGGGTCTGACAGACAGACAGACAGACAGACAGACTGACAAGCAGACAGACAGACAGATAGATAGATAGATAGATAGATAGATAGATAGATAGATAGATAGATAGATAGATAGATAGACAGATAGATAGATCCCCGTCAGGGGCTGGGCGAAGCCGAGCCGGGTCAGCTAGTGTGTGTGTGTGTGTGTGTATATATATATATATATATATATATATATATATATATATATATATATATATATATATATATATATATATATATATATATATATATATATGAGAGAATGTTTGTTTGTTGTTTGTCCTTTAAGTGTTCCCGAACAGTCCATCCGATTGAGATGAAATTGTGTACAGATGTTGTTCTCACTCCCGCGGATCCAACTGAAATAGTTAGTTTAAAATCAATGTTTAATTTTTGCACGAAAGAAAAAGGCACTACGAGCTACAGAAACAGACAAGCAACGGGAACGGGAACGACAACATCAGAAACAGACGAGGAAATGGAACGGGAACGGGAGCATCAGAAACAGACGAGCAACGGGAACGGCAACGGGAACAGGGGCCGAACACGTACTCTATGCGCTTAGAGAAATGTATTTGAATCTATAATTATTACTTACATGAATTAAATGAGACGCTCTCCGCCAGGTACTTGGCGACGCCGGGCCGGGTCAGCTAGAGAGTGTGTGTGTGTATGTATTTATATATATATATATATATATATATATATATATATATATATATGTGTGTGTGTGTGTGTGTGTGTGTGTGTGTGTTCGTATCGTGTGTGTGTCCTCTAAAAGTACTGGAGAGTTTTGGTCATAGACCATAACTTTAGGAAGAGAAAATCCCAACTGCACCTCCACGTGTTAAAGGATGGAAACATACCACGGTGTGGCAAACACAGCTCTGGGGACCGAGTATCACCGGAATAAGTGGACAACTCTGCAGCGGAGTAGAGCAGGGCACTCACTTGTCCTGACAGTCGGAAATGGCTGTCAAAGGCAGAATTAAAAGACCGCCATGTGAATGTGGAAGGCAAGGGGAAACCACCATATTATCTTCCCAAGATTTCATGGCGACACACATTTCAGAAAAAGTGAACGACGTTAATGGCTGTCTTACGACATCCTTGTCCGGTAGGGACAGTCATGAGCCACAGGTGACACCAGACCGTCATCCAGCTACTGATGGCAAAACTAAAACTATAACTAAACTAAATAAATTTAGAGTAGGAACATGGAATGTTAGGACATTAAATGAGCTAGGAAAGTTAAACAATTTTCTAAGAGAAATGGAAAACATGAAAATGAATATACTAGGCATAAGTGAGATGAGATGGAAGGGATCTGGCAAAATTATAACCAACAAACACACAATAATTTATTCTGGAGGGGACACACATGAAAAAGTTGTAGGAATAATATTTGATGAAATAACAGCCAAATCTATGAATGGATACTAGTGTATTTCAGATATAGTTATAATGGTCAAAATAAAAGGCACATCAATAGATATAAATATTATGCAAGTATATGCACCAACAACAAGCAGTAGTGATGAAGAAATACAACACTTTTACGATGAAATAGAAATGGCAATAGCTCAAATTGGATCACAAAAAATAAAAATAATACTGGGAGATTTTAATGCAAAAGTAGGAAAGGGAAACATGGAGGATATAGTGGGGAATTACGATTTAGGTACAAGAAATGAATAAGGAGAGAAACTAATGGAATGGGCAAATAATTAATGATATGATAATTGGAAACACATGGTTTTAACATCATAAAAGACGACTATACACATGGAAAAGCCGTGATATGAAAATGCGCAACCAAATTGACATCATACTTATTAATAAAAGATTTACAAATGCATTAATTAATGTAAAGACAATGTCTGGTGCTGACGGTAATTATGATCATGTAACACTATGTGGACAAATAAAAGTAAGATTAAAAAGAGGGGGAAAAATGGTTAAGAACTTGAGACTTAATAAAGAGGTTCTGAAATTAGATAAACAATTTCAAGAACAATACAAAGTGATTGTGAAAAATAGGTACAATGCAATAGCTAAAATACAGAGTATAAATGAGCAATTGGAAATGTTAAGAGACTCCATTCATCAAACTAGCAAAGAATTATTACCGGAGAGAAGAAAAAGAGCAAAGAAAAATTGGATGAATGAAGAAATCTTAATGCTGATGGACAAAAGGAAACAGAATAAAAATGACAAACAAGAGTATGCTAAGATGAATAAAGAAATTAGAGATAAATGTGTGAAGGCAAAAGAAAGCTGGTTAAACGAGCAATGCAAAAAAAATTGAATTAAATTCCATTAATAATCAAAAAATTCTGCACAGACAAATCAGTGAGCTCAAAGGAAGAAAAATAAGAATAAATACAGGGTGTTTGAAATCAAAAACAGGAAAGATATTTTTGGAAGAAGGTGCTATAATGAAGAGGTGGAATGGGTATATAAGAGAATTATATAATGTAGAAAGGGAAGCATTAACAGAAGAAAGTTACTTCGAAGGCCCACCTATTCTAAAAGACGAAGTCGCTGACGCTATGGAACATATGAAGAAAGGAAAAACAGCTGGACCAGATGAAATCAGAATAGAAGAATTAGAAGTATTGTGAGAATTGGGGTTGATATATTAACCAAATTGCTGAATGATATTTACAACAGTGGATATTTACAGTGGCGTCACTGGGGTTGGTGTCACCCAGTGCGGTAAACTCTTGGTGTCACCCATCTAGACTTTCACCATGGTCTTCTTCCGAGTGTTCCTGTACCATATATAATCGCATATAGTAATGTTTGTAAAATAAGTCAAAAAGTTAATAAGGACATAAGAAAGAAAACAAATTGAACAATATAACTTCAATACTTCAGGTAAAACATAAATAAAGAACTTCGACAAACTCGGACAAAGTTAAATTTTTGTTATTTTGCTATGTCTGCTTTGTCAAATTTGCAATTTTTTTATTTTGGTGTCACCCCTTGATGGTGTCACCCGGTGCGGCCCGCACCCCCCGCACCCCCCTAGTGGATATTTACCGAGCGATATGCTTAAATCTGTATTTATAGCAATACCAACGAGATCAGGAGCAATTGAATGTGAAGATTTTCGTACAATTAACATCATAAACCATGTCTCTAAGCTTCTACTCAGAATTATAATGAGAAGAACAAGAAAGAAAATAAAAATGGAAATTAGTGAAAAACAGTATGGTTTTTTTTGGAAGGAAAGGGTACAAACAATGCAATATGGATGTTCGTCCATCACGAATGATGAGGACCATTCATTCATTGCATCTTTTGATTTGATGAAGAACGAATGACTTGCGCTTTAGTTTGGATTATAGCGAGGTAGTGGTCGCGCAACTCCATCGACCTCGCTCTCTCGTCTGCGTCCATCTGGTTCCAGTGGCGAGCATGGCAAGACGACTGGAGACGGACACAGATGCAGTGGACGTTAGGCTGCCACGGCCAGTTATCCCTGTATATATTGGCTCTCGAGAGCCTCGTGCCAACGGCCCTTCCGTCAATTCCTTTAATTTTCAGTTTTAAGACAAGCGTAGCGACAAGCGAATGAGCGTATGACTACTGATAGGATCAACCAGATATCCATCGGATAGACGGACTGTCCGCCAGAACAGACCACACACACATGCGATTAGCGAGATTCTACCACAGAAGATATTGCTCGTCTAAGTTGCGAACAAATCTGCCGATTTACGGCCGAGCCTCAGCAGTTCGCAATGCATATGACTGCTGGCAGGACAGACTATACACGCACACGCAAGCCAAGAGTAGCATCGCTAAAGCGCGCCCTCCCGGTACAAGGTGATACATGCAAAACCACTGGACGCCTACCGACGAGCTTTCAAGCTACGCCGGCAGGACTGACCGAAAAGCTATACCAGTTTACTGACTGCAGGCCCACTACTCATCGAGAGAGAGAGAGAGAGAGAGAGAGAGAGAGAGAGAGAGAGAGAGAGAGAGAGAGAGAGAGAGAGAGAGAGAGAGAGAGAGAGAGAGAGAGAGAGAGAGAGTGGGTGCTTATCGAGACTTTGTCGAACGGTGGTACAAATTTGCTCTTTTGCCCGCTCAAACCACGACCCTGGCTGCACGATGCGGTTACATTCTCGAAACGCCTGCCTCGCTAACTTGCGTTGGCTGGGAAGATCCCATTTTGGTGCACCTCACACAGCCATCCGAGATAACGAACGCTAGACGCGGAACTGATCTTGCGAACCAGACCACCCCTCATAAACAATGCAATATATATATATATATATATATTACGAACACTAACAGAAAGGTCAATTGAGAAACTGAGAGACATATTTATGCTTCATAGATTATACTAAGGCATTTGATAAAGTAAAACATGATGAGCTGATTAATATGTTGGAAGATATCAACATTGATGGGAAAGATTTAAGAATAATAAAGAATATATTCTGGAACCAAGTAGCAGCAATTAAAATGGGAAATAAAGAGGATAGTTACGAACAGATAAAGCTAGGAGTACGAAAGGGGTGGGTCTTGTGACCCGATCTCTCTCCCTATATAGCGAAGTAATAATGAGAGAGATCAAAGAGAAGCCAGGAATACTAATCGAGAATATAATATAAACAATATACACTATGCAGATGACACAGTATTGGTGGCGGAAATGCAACAGACCTACAACAATTCTTGGACATTGTAGTATCAGAGAGTGCACAGAAAGGACTCTCCTTGAGTATCAAGAAAACAGTAACAATGGTGATATCAAAGAAAATGGGGACACCAAAATGTGGCATAGAAATAGAAGGGGAAATTCTCAACCAAGTGGATAATTTTAAATACCTAGGGGCACTTATAACATCAGATGGAAGATGTACAACAGAGATTAAGAGCAGAATAGGGCAGGCAAAAGCCGCATTTAAGAAAATGAAGAGTATCTTATGCAATAAGTCGCTATCAATGAATGTAAGAAAGAGAGTGCTAAAATGCTATATAGAACCAGTTTTGCTGTATGGCAGCGAATCTTGGAATGTAAATGAACAAATTAGGAAGAACTTAGAAGCAACAGAGATGTGGTTTTTAAGACGAATGTTGCGAATTCCTTGGACTGCCAGAGTAACTAACAACGGTTGCCTGAAAGAGGCTAATGAAACTAGAACACTATATACAACAATAAGAAAGAGACAAACAGCTGTCTTTGATCACGTGATGAGAAGAGAGGCATTGGAGAAAATCGTGACAACTGGAAAGATCGAGGGGAAGAGAGGAAGAGGAATATCATCAGCAGAGTTGATTTATTAGGAGCGTTCATTTGAAATCCGTTCGTACCGCACAGCGCGTAATTCTGTACGTTGACCATGATCATGTCATCCATCCATCCATCATGTGCCATGCCGGTAAGCGTGGGCGGTCATGTTCTGCCATCTCACTCGATCACCAGAGTCGTGGATCAGCTCCGTGTTTCTGTCTCGACCATGCCACAAGGCCAAGCCATCCAGGTACTTGCTTCTAGGTCTTCCCCTTGGTCTGTTCCCCTCGATCTTACCAGTTGTCACCAAATTCTCCAATCCATTTCTTCTCATAACATGCCCAAAAAATTTTGACTGTCTACGTCTAATTTCTCTAATCAATTTACGATCTTCATTTGTTTCTTGAAGGACTTGTTCATTGGTCTTTCTGGCTGTCCATGGTATTCTTTGCATATTCCTCTGAAACCACATCTCTACAGCCATCAGATGTTTTTCAGCCTGACTGCTCATTGTCCACGCTTCACATCCATACAAAAGTACAGGTTCAATGTAGCATCTCAACACTCTTTTTCTCGTTTCAATTGACATCTTTTTATTGGTCAATATGTTTTTCATCTTGCTAAGTACTGACCTTTCGACCCACTGTGAGGAGGAAATGCAATGTCTACTATCTGCATTCTCCAATGCTTGTTCTGAATTTGGTTTAACAATTAGCAAAAAGAAGACACAGATTATGTCACAGGTTTCACATGGGGTACCATCAATCTTTATTGACGACGCCGAACTAGAGATGGTAGACAATTTTACATATCTAGGATCAGTGGTAAATAGCAAATTATCCCTAGATCAGGAAATCAACATCCTGATTGGTAAGGCAGCAACAACAATAAACTGGTTAAGAAAAAGAGTCTGGGAGAACAGGAAGCTTACTGCCAAAACAAAAGTCCTTGTCTATCAAGCATGTTACCTTAGTACTCTTCTTTATGGCAGTGAAACCTGGACAACTTACTCACACCAAGAGAAACGTTTAAACAGCTTTCATATGCGGTGTCTGCGAAGAATTCTTTGTATTAAGTGGCAAGACAAAATCACAAATACTGAAGTATTGGAAAGATCAGGTTGTGTGACGGTTTATTCCATGCTCAGCCTTCGTAGACTTAGATGGATAGGACATCTTAGGAGGATGGATGATGGTAGAATACCAAAGGACATCTTTTTTATTTGTGAATTACAGATGGGTAAGAGATCTCAGGGTCGGCCTCTACTACGATACAAAGATGTGTGTAAGCGGGACATGATTGATACAGGCATTGATAATGCACATTGGGAGCAAGTCGCCGCTGAACGTGTTTCATGGAGGGCAAACATCAGAAATGGAATAAAGACAAAGGAGAAAATTATTGCAGATGAGTCACACATCGAGCGTGTGAGACGTAAGATGTTGCATGATGGTGGAAATGATCACGTGTTCATATGCACCCACTGTGAACGGACATTTACAGCGCGAATTGGCCTTATCAGTCACGTTCGCTACCGCCATAGGTAAAAGTTATTATGCCTTTTTAAAGCACAAACTATCGTCTGTCAAGACGGCAAAGTGCCAAAGTAAGTACTGACCAATGAATAAAAGAGCACATGCTTATCGTTCCATGATGCATAGCTTGTTTCTGACAGTTGAGAAAATGGCTGGATTGACCAAAATCCGTCCAAAGAAGCTCAAAGAGCAGTGATTCAGTTTCTTTCATTTGAAGGATGTCGACCAGTGCACATTCATCGAAGAATGCAGGCAGCTTACGGTAACAAATGTGTGTCGTCGAAGACAACAGTGACAGACTGGGCACGAATGTTTCTGAAAGGACGTAAGTTCACGATAGATCTTCGATGGCCAGGTCAAGCGCATATTGTTGCAACAGAAAAAAAACCATCGCCAAAATTGATGCAGCAGTACAGATGAACGGTTTTCGAAGCATACGTTCGCTAGCGAAAGAATTTGATGAGTCAATTAGGACAATTCAAAAGTTCGTTTGTAAGAAACTGGAATATCGGAAGGTGTGTTCACAGTGGGTACCACGGATGTTGACCGACCACCAAAAAGAAGAACGCACGGGATGGTGTTTGAGCCACTTGGTGCGTTACAGAGTGGAGGGTGTTGCATTTCTCTTCCGCATAGTGACAAGTGATGATTCATGGTCTCACCACTTTGCAGCAAAAGAGAGAGCATGCAATGGAAGTATGCTGGTTCATCAAAAGCCAAAACATTCAAGTTGCAGGTTTCCGCGGGTAGGGTTATGCTGAGCGCATTTTTTGACCATGATGGGCTATTGTTGGCCGACTTTAAAGAACCTGGTGTCAACATCAACTCTACCCACTACTTGCAAACAATAGACAAGCTGCAAAAAGACATCAAGAGTAAACGACCCGGCATGCTTTCTCGCGGTGTGATTTTGTTGCACGATAAATGCGATTTTCATTTGTTCGGACCTCTAAAACAAAAGCTCTCAGGGGGGCAACGATTTCACACAGATGCAGACGTAATGAACGCGGTAAACACTTGGTTCAGTGAGCAACCACAATCTTTTGTTTTTTTTGCGGACGGCCTACCTAAGCAATGGGATGCTTGTCTGAATGCCTACGGCGACTTTTGACCAACCCATGGTGCATAATTCATTCAAAATGAATGCTTTGTTTAATTCTACCACACCTGTTAATGTTTCTTTCATGCTTTTGTAATAAAGCCAATGGAACAGGTTTCAAATGAACGACCCGTAGATATATGCAGTATGGACTTGACGTGATACAGCGAAGTATGCCAGGCAATAAATCGTTCAAGATATTACTTTGGGCTTCTGTGTTTATATTCACTAAGGGAATACATTATTTTGAATATTTGATATGTAAAGATGAGTAGTTGAAATGGCGGAACGGAAGACCAGATTGTGCTTGCCAAATATGTGACATTTAAAAGGAAAAGTTCGTTCAAGCGTTCGTTCGTTCTCTCGTTCGTTCGTTTATTCGTTCTGTTTCTTGATAACTCCCTTCAAGTGGTTGGTTATGTAAGTATGTCTCTTACTTTAAGTCAGTCTCCGAGTGTTTGATCGCGTGCATGTGTTTCTACTTCGTCTCACTTTTTTTGTGAGTCCATATAAAGTAAATATACCCACTACTAGCGTAACACAAATTACTAGTAACATTATACCAATTACTAATAACAGTACTCGAAATACTACTAACACTGTGCCAACTAAAATAATATACCCTGACTATTAAAAAAACGTGTCTCTCTTTCCCACTTTCCCCTCTCTCTCCTCTCTCTCTCTCTCTCTCTCTCTCTCTCTCTCTCTCTCTCTCTCTCTCTCTCTCTCTCTCTCTCTCTCTCTCTCTCTCTCTCCATTTATCCCCACCCTCATATTGTTTTAAAAAGCAAAATTAAGAAAGAGTAAAACATAGGTAGACAAACAAAACGAAAGAAAGAAAGGCAGACGAAAAACCAAGAGACAAACAGAAACCCAAACAGAGGACAGAACTTCGAATCAGATATTCTATACTATACCGACTACTGATATCATTATCCCAGTTACTCCAGCATTATACCAATTGCTACTAACATTTCACCAACTACAGCTAACAATTTGTTAACTGCTTTTAACATTATACCAATTACTGCTAACACTATACCAGTTACTGCTAACATTATACCGGTCACTGCTAATATCATAACATTTTACTGCTAACATTATACCAGTCAATGCTAACATTATAACAGTTTCCTGCTAACATTATAACAATTTACTGCTAACATTATACCAGTTACTGCTCACAGTATACCATTATACCAATTACTACTGAATTTACCAATTTCTTCTGACATTATACCAATTACTACTGACATTATACCAATTGCTATTGACATTTTACCAATTACTACAGACATTATACCAATCACTATTGACATTTTACCAATTACTGCTAATATTTTACCAGTTCCTACTAAAATTATACTAGTCACACCCCTCTGACGTGTCTCCACCTCGCCGTGGTAGAGGAGCTTGCGTGTTCCAATGACCCCAAGAGCTATGCCGACGGTAGCACGGCTACTGGCAGGGTCTTCCATGTCGGACAGGTCAAGGGATAGGAGCCAGACCAAGAGAGACACACACCTGCTGCCTTGCAGGTAGACTGGGGACAGGCAGTCAAAATCTAGGCATAAGCAAATCCATTGTACTCAAAGTCCGAATCAAGCGCACGAAGCCACTACATTCTTGGTCCAGACACATTTTCTACGGCTCTCATTTTAGGGATCTGGCTGAACGCCTCTAAGTCAATATCCCTCGGATGCGAGGGCCGGGCCGATACTCAAACACTGCAAAATGGAGTTGAGATGCTGAGCCGGTAGCACATGCAGCCTACCTCGTGAGCGTTAATAAAAGTTGAAAAAGCATCCCACGAAAGATGGAAAAACGTCTCATTGGCACGAAATGGAACACTTGGCTAGCGAATCCATTACGTGGAAGTCCGAAGCGAAAGCCCGCTGAGAGGATGTCTCATTGACATTTAATGGAACGCTTGGCTAGGGAATCCATTACGTGGAAGTCAGAAGGAAAAGCTTGCTGTGCGGATGTCGTCTGCAGACTGACCGTGCCTGGTTTGCGTGGGGAGCTGCCAGTGGCGAACGAAATACTCAATACATGGAGTGAATTAAATCAGCCATGAGCAGGACGTGGCGATTCCCTGGGTGAGCCCAGTACCAGAGCGCTATGTATCCGCTCTTCAATTATGAAAGCCTCCTTGGATGGTGGTAAATGCCCATGGACTGCCTCTGCCTTCCCTTGAGGGCTGAACGTGAAGTCTTCGACCGTTCTAACTTGACCAGCTGGGATGTGGACGGCACCACAACAATGAGAGTCACCCAAGGATGGCTAACTTGAAGAAAAAACGACCACTACAGTCGGATATGTTGGTCTAAGGGTTTAGGCCCAAGGGTGCATAACGAGACACGACGCAATAACGTCTGGAAAAAAAAACTCCGGAAGAAAGCAGAAGAAGAAGATACCAGTCACTGCTAACATTATACCAGTTCCACCCATCCATCATGTGCCATGCCGGTAAGCGTGGGTGGTCATGTTCTGCAATCTCACTCGATCACCAGAGTCGTGGATCAGCTCCGTGTTCCTGTCTCGACCATGCCATCCAGATATTTACTTCTCGGTCTTCCCCTTGGTCTCTTCCCTTCGATCTTGCCATTCGTCACCAAGTTCTCCAAGTCACTTCTTCTCATAACATGTCCAACAAAATTTTGACTGTCTACGTCTAATGACTCTAATCAGTTTACGATCTTCATTTGTTTCTTGAAGGACTTGTTCATTGGTTCAGATCAGACTACGAGAACAGCAAATTAAAAGAGGGGTGGTCAAACAAGAACACTACGCAGGAAGGCAAAGAAGATTTATAAACCAACACAGAACTAGCGTCGTTAGCCGCTACACGCAGCGGGATTTGCTGAGGAGGGGATCCGAGCACTTATGGACTGAATGGTTCGATGTGCAATGAGGATGATCTGTCGACTAACTAACTAACTAACTAACTAAAGATCAAGTACCAGTCTCGCACACCCCACTGGTTTTCGAGCATAGAGAGAAACCGAGCTCTGCAATACAATTACCGTGAAAATGATCCTTCGGTACAGGGCGGGAAGAAGGTCTCCACACCATCAGACTCTGACAGACGGACCTTTGTCAGGGATCACACTGCCTGGGCACCAATGAGAAGGACTCAGTTACAACTCGGTCTTCCTGTGCATCCATCAACCAACCAACATTCCACCAGTAATCAACCAACCTTCCATCATCAATCAACCAACCTTCCATCATCAACCAACCAACTTCCATCAGCAACCAAACTTCCATCATCAACCAACCAACTTCCATCATCAACCAACCAACTTTCCATCATCAACCAACCAACTTCCATCAGCAACCAAACTTCCATCATCACCCAACCAACTTCCATCATCAACCAACCAACTTTCCATCATCAATCAACCAACCTTCTATCAGCAACCAACGAACCTTCTATCATCAACCAACCAACTTCCATCAGCAACCAACCAATCTTCCATCACCAACCAACCAACTTCCATTAGCAGCCAACCAATCTTCCATCACCAACCAACCGTCCATCATCACCATCATCAACCACCCAACCGTCCATCATTAACCAACCAACCTTCCATCAGCAACCAATCACACCCTTCCATTATCAACCAACCACGCTTCAGTCAGCAACCATCCAACTTTTCATCAGGAACCAACCAACCTGCCATCATCAGCCACTCAACCTTCCATCAGTAACCAACAAACCTCCATCAGTAACCAACAAACTTCTATCATCAACCACTCAACCTTCCATCAGCAACCAACAAACTTTCCATCATAACCCAACCAACATTCCATCATCACACAACCATCCGTCCATCATTAATCAACCAACCGTCTATCATCACCCAACCAACGTCCATCATCAACCAACCACTTTCCATCATGAACCAACAAACATTCAGCAGCAACCAACCAACTTCCATCATCAACCAACTAACTTCCATCATCAGCCAACCAACTTCCATCATCAACCAACCACCTTCCAGCAGCAACCAACCAACTTCCATCATCAACCAACCAACTTCCATCATCAACCAACCAACTTCCATCATCAACCAACCAACTTCCAGCAGCAACCAACCAACTTCCATCATCAACCAACTAACTTCCATCATCAACCAACCAACTTCCTGCAGCAACTAACCAACTTCCATCATCAACAAAAAACTTCCATCATCAACCAACCAACTTCCATCATCAACCAACAAACTTCCATCACCAACCAACAAACTTCCATCACCAACCAGCAAACTTCCATCACCAACCAACAAACTTCCATCACCAACCAACAAACTTCTATCATCAACCAACAAACTTCCATCATCAACCAACAAACTTCTATCACCAACCAACAAACTACTATCATCAATCAACAAACTTCCATCACCAACCAACAAACTTCCATCATCAACCAACAAGCTTCCATCATCAACCAACAAACTTCCATCATCAACCAACCAACTTCCAGCAGCAACCAACCAACTTCCATCATCAACCAACCAACTTCCATCATCAATCAACAAACTTCCATCATCAACCATCAAACTTCCATCATCAACCATCAAACTTCCATCATCACCCAACAAACGTCCATCATCAACCAACAAACTTCCATCATCAACCAATAAACTTCCATCATCAACCAATAAACTTCCATCATCAACCAATAAACTTCCATCATCAACCAACAAACTTCCATCATCAACCAACAAACTTCCATCATCAACCAATAAACTTCCATCATCAATTAACCAACTTCCATCATCAACCATCAAACTTCCATCACCAACCATCAAACTTCCATCATCAACCATCAAACTTCCATCATCAACCAAACAACTTCCAACAGCAACCAACCAACTTCCATCATCAACCAACCAACTTCCATCATCAACCAACCAACTTCCATCATCAACCAACAAACTTCCATCATCAACCAACCAACTTCCAGCAGCAACCAACCAAATTCCATCATCAACCAACAACTTCCATCATGAACCAACAAACTTCCATCATCAACCATCAAACTTCCATCATCAACCATCAAACTTCCATCATCAACCATCAAACTTCCATCATAACCAAACAACTTTCATCAACAACCAACCAACTTCCATCAACAACCAATCTTCCTTCCATCATCAACCAACCAACTTTCCATCAACAACCACCCAACTTCCATCAACAACCATTCTTCCTTCCATCATCAACCAACCAACTTTCCATCAACAACCACCCAACCTTCCATCATCAACATTATCAAATGCTTTAATAATTGGTAAGCCAACGCTGTGGCGAAGGGGTTGCGAACACGACTTGTAATCCTTCATGCCGCGTTCGAAACACAGCTACCGGCGACTTGGAAGCAGATCGCCTTGCGCTGGTTTTCATACAATTGTATGAGTGCCAGTCGTTCCAAAATCAGTAGCATAACTGTTTAACATGAACTTGTCAAAACATCATAAAAAGTCCAAATAAAACAAATGCTGGGATTGACTGCGTCGTCCTGTAAAGGATATGCAACTAACTAACTTTACCAACTGGCTTGGGTGATAATGTTTCTCCACATCTTGCTATTTTCAACACCGTGTACCTCTTCGTGTAATGTTACTTAGTATGTTTGCTTCTGCATTGCTATGGCCATGTACCTGTGGCTTTTGTTTGGTTGTTGAAAGGTCCGGATTGCTATTGATTCAGTGATATGTCTAAAGACTCAAGAATCATCTGTCGTTGTCTTCTCTGTCTCTGTAACACTAATATGGCGATTACCTCTTTCTGATGCTTTTAATAATTTGTCTTTGTGTCTTAGCCTCTTTAACAAAACATTTAGATTACTGACTTTGACTGTCCGGGGATTTTCAGCATTCTTCTCTAAAACCATACCACATTGTGTGTGCGTGATTTTGTTGCTTATTTACCAGTTGTTCAAGATTCACAGCAATGTGTTAAAACTGGTTCTATATAACATGCATTAATTCTTTTTCTAACCTAAAATGACAGGAACTACATACGATGTTCATTTAATAAAATGTAGTTATTGCTTGTCCTATTCTGTTCTTGATCTCTGTGACACTTTCATCTGATGCTGTCATTGTACCTAGATACTTGAATGTGTGTACTTGTGTCAAATTAACACATAAACTAACATTAAAGTCAAAACCCCATTAAAACCTAAAATCTCCCGTAGAGCACATACAGAGAATCTCAACACAGAGCTCCAGCAACGCAGTACCGGTGAGGATTCACTTGTGTGTTTAATCAGAATTACACCATTCGTGTTAAAACATGCTTCTTGCGGATTGTAAACAATATAAAATAACACGAAGCAATGCAACTTTATCATCGTGTGCCGTGCCAATAAACGTGGGCGGTCATGTTTCGCCATTTCACACAATCACCAGAGTCGTGGATCAGCTCTGTGTTCTTGTTTCGACCATGCCAAGCCATTCGGGTATTCACTTCTCTGCCTTCCCCTTTACGGCTTGACAGAACACAATTACGAAAACAATGGACGTTGCAGCACATTAAAAAAAACACAATATATACGAGGAATACACTACAGTTACTAAATTAATGCATAACAACCGATTCGGATGAATGGAAAGATGAGAACAATGAAAAGACAATGAAACAGAAATGGGAACCAAAATGAACAAAATGTGCTACTTACATCAGAATCTCAGCCCGTAAAACTGGGTTGATGTTCTAAAGTATAAATATAGCCAGGGTAGCGATAGGAAGAGGCAGTGGTAGGCGGAGAGATATGATGCTGGATAGGCTTAGCGGTTTGCATGGAGGAATATCATCAGCACAGTTGATTCGGAACACCAAGGACCCAGATCTGTGGAATGACATGCACGCCTACGCCAGGTGAGGCGGTGCCGTTAAGTTAGTAGCATGCTCTTTACAGGACCATGCCATCAACCCCAACATTTATTGGCTGTGTGGATTTACTAGATTATTTTACGTTCAGTAGTTTGCCATTGCAATCTGAATGGCCGACGCTCATACCTTTGACATCAACTTAAGGCCGACAGCCTCCAAACTGCTTTTAGTGATTTCGAACCCTTGATCCGGTATGTGGGGGGATTTTGCTAAACTGCATTCACTAACCCTTAACCGCAAGCCAGTTTGCGTGTATCTGGTTACCTAGAATCTCTAGCATATGCATATTTAGTATCCGTGACAACATACTAAACCCATGTCGTGTTCTCATCCGTGCCAACGTTTTAAAATAAATCTATATCTGTAGTAGATATAATCAGGCCAAGGTCACAAATTAAGAGGGCCAGAGTAATAAGTCAGTGAGAAAACAACATGTTCTTGGTGCTTTTAGTGAGTACAATCATATTTTTTTTAAAATCATACTAATCCCCTTCACAAATCACCTTTAAGTACCTGTGATTCTGTTACTTTCCAGCTTGGGTTGACGCCAGAATACGTTCTGTTGTAAAGTGACAAGTCATACTCCATGAAGATGCGGTATCTAATTAACCGTTCGGTCTTGTGTCTGCTGGTTGTCAGTGCTCTTTGTAGTGCTCAGGAGCTGCTGACGAACCCCAGCTTCGAGAATGGAGTGATCGGGTGGAACGGAGATGGCTTCACTTTACAGACAGACTCCAGCATTTTCCACGAAGGAGCAGCCTCTGCGCTGTGTACAGGAAGGTAGATATGTAGTTCTTTATTTCATTAAGTATTGATGTTTGTTAAGAACAGGGGAAATACTATTTAGTCCTCTATAAGTAATGTAAATGCCTGGTTCCCATGTTAGCAACTCCTGGTCCCATGTTAGTAACTCCTGGTTCCCATGTTAGCAACTCCTGATTCCCATGTTAGCAACTCCTGGTTCCCAAGTTAGCAACTTCTGGTTTCCATGTTAGCAACTCCTGGTTCCCATGTTAGCAACTTCTTGTTCCCATGTTAGCAACTCCTGGTTCCCAAGTTAGCAACTCCTGGTTCCCATGTTAGCAACTTCTTGTTCCCATGTTAGCAACTCCTGGTTCCCATGTTAGCAACTCCTGGTTCCCATGTTAGCAACTCCTGGTTCCCAAGTTAGCAACTCCTGGTCCCAAGTTATCAACTTTTTGTTCCCATGTTAGCAACTCCTGGTTCCCAAGTCGACTCAGCCTTGTTCTAACAGTCAGTAAGATGTATTCTGCAGCGGGATATTGCACAATATAATGAAATAAACAAAGGTCTCCGTGGCGATGGCGTTGCGAACGAAATTCGTAATCCCGGTTTCCCGCTTATGAAACACGGTGGTGACCGATTTGGCAGCAAACAGTGACGCGCTGGTTTTAACGTGTTGGTATGTGAGCCGCTCGTTAATAAAACAATGGCAAACTACTAAACGTAAACACTTGCCAAGACGTCAAAAACTGCAGTAAAATGCTGGTGTTGACTGCAACGGAATGTCAACAATATGCAACTTTAAAACAAAAAAATAAAACAAAAAAGGCATTTATAGATCTTGAAGATGAACAATAAATACAACCACATGCATATATCTGACTGCGACCTCAATAATATAATAATAAATATAATATATAATACATATATGCACATAATACGAGACATGACGGGACAATTAGAATAGTAAACAAAATATAATAATTACTAAGACAAGATATACATACAATATGAGACACTGCGAGGAAAATGAGGATAATAAAATAATATAATAATTACTAAAACAAGTTTGTTTCCGTTCGTTCGCTTTGTACTCGAGCGAAGTCCACGCTGAACTGATTTTTGCGTATGGGCGAGCTTTTCTCATTACAGTGTCCCTCGCTATCAGGTGAACCGACTAAACATTCTGAAGTACTTGTAATTTACGTCCCAAAGTTAAGGACGAGACATAAACGTTTACATTTAACTGGCCAGTGTAGAGAGACAACCCCCTATCTCGTCACCAGCGTACCGAAAGTTTAAGAGCGTGCGCTTTTAACTGTTTTGTAAGATAAAATACAAGGCACCTATCCGGCGTTTCGATGAAGAACAACACATATTATAAAAAAATAAGATTAATATAAATGAAAACACACATTAAATGAACACTGAAACACTCTTGTAATGTTATTAAACATTGGAATGTGTTTTCTTGGTGCGGATATCGTAACGTAGACAAAACATCGTCAATGGTACGAATATCCTGGAAAGACAACCACACAATGTGGGTTTAGCGACCAGCACTCTGTAGCTGAAACCACATAAATATATTACTTCCAGAAGATGGCGGTTGTAAACCGCGTTGGTTTCGATTTGGAGATATAATTATTTGTTTTGTGCGTACTCTTAACATCAATCTGTTCAAATAAAGATGAACCTACGACAGGTCCAACAAACTGGTAGGGAATTTGTTTGTTCAAGTATTATGGTTCAAGAATTATGGCGGCAATTGAAAGAAAAGCGCAACTTTATCATCGTTCACGCCGGAAACACACCGAAGCCGAACAACAAGCGACCAACAATAGCTAAATTATGAAACAGAAAAGGGATATTCGCGATTTGGAGGGTTACTGGTCTAGAAAACAAGGAACCAGTTCTCGTAGAGTTTATGAAAAAATCAAATATTCAAATATTAGGACTCGCAGATACTAGGAAAAAGGGGCAGAACACAAAACAAACACATCAAAGTTACGTTCTTATATGGAGTGGCGTCGATCAGCGAGCTACAGCTAAACATGGAGTCGATGTTTTGTTACACCCAGAAAAAGCGAAAGCCATTATCAACACTAAATGTATATCGGAAAGAATAATACTAATACAGATCAAAGAAGGATATAGAACAACAACTTTTATACAGACATCCGCCCCATGTAACGACATTTACAGCGATGAAGACAAAGACGAATATTTTGACAACCTTGCAGACACATTAAACAATGTCAGGGAGACAGATGAACTTATTGTGATGGGTGATTTCAACGGACGAATAGGCACACGAAGAACATTGTGGGATGAATGCATGGGACCATTCAGCGACGCGGAGACTGAATGTAATAGCAACGGTCAACACCTACTCAACATATGCTCCGAACACGGACTAGTAATAGCAAATAGGTTTTTTCCAACATCGTTGTAGCCACACAAAAACCTGGTATAAATGGAATGACATAAATCTCAGATTGACTTTATTCTACTTAGGAAATCAGACAGTAGACTACTATTGGATTCAAGAGCACTCCCAATTGCAAATGTTGATACTGATCATAAACTAGTCATAATACAAAAGATTTCAACATACAGGAAAATAAGAAACAAAAAGATAACAACACATGTCATCAATTATAGAAGGCGTCTGGAAAAATATGGCTAAAGACGAAGTAAATCAAGAAATACAAACTACATAAGAACATCCCTGATCATTACTCTAGCGTAGATAAGGTATAGTCAATTTTCAAGGCTGCCATGCTTGACACACTGGAAAATAAATGTGGAACAAATAAAGTAGGGCAGGACAAAAGATTAAGAACAGCTTGGTGGAACAACGAAGTTAAAGATAGCGTATTCAAAAAGAAGGTAGGGTCCAAAAAATGGATCACAACTAAATCTGAACTAGACTATGTTACTTATATTCCCGTGTGTTGCCGGGGCCCATAAGGGAAGCAAATAATAGCAACACTGCCGCCTACCACGCATGTCGTAAGAGGCGACTAAGGAGGCTTGATGGTTGCGTCGCCCTGCTACTGAGTGAGTGCGTGGCGCGACACTGTGAGCTGTGGGTTTCGTGTGAAATGCTTTTGAATCTGCCCGAGGTTTTTTGGAACGTGACTGCATGTTCGGAGCGATGGCAGATGGCTATGTCCCAGAGTTGACCGGTTTTTGCCTTATGCAGAAATGCGTGGCTGCTGGGCTTCTGGTTGACTGCCACTACCATCGACGATGAACTGTATTTCGTGGACTGTGTGGGTGAACATCTAGGAAACATCCAGATGGGAAAATGACTGCCGATTCCATCAGAAATGAACTGGGTGTTTTGTGAGGGACTATTGTGTTGACATTCTGGCGGCGGCATTATGCACAGTGTATCTGTGCGGGCTGTTGTTTGTCGAGACTCCTGTCTTTTCCACTTTTCACATTGGGCAGTGGGGAGCATTTTGTGTGATATTCACTGGCACAGGAACGGAGCATAATGGGGACGACCCGTTGCTGTCAAGTTGGAACTGCGACTAACTAACTAACTAACTAAGTTATAGAATAGCACGATGAAACGCCATAAGGACAATTAGAGCATGAAAATATGAATTCTGGAGAATATACGGTGAACAGATGGCGACCCTTAGCAAAGACTCCCCAAGAAAATTTTATAAAATTTTCAATAAAATGAGAAACAGAGATGCCTGATACAACCCAACCACCATAATAAATAGCAAAATAGATATACCATTATCTAATCCACAACAAAGACTAGCAAGGTGGGCAGAATACTTTCAAGAACCCCACACATAACACAACATTTCACTTTTGTACCTTAAAGCTATGGACAACAAGAACCAAACTTCATCCCGACAGAAGTCAAAGCAGTTATACAGAAAATTCCTAAAAACAAATCACCGGGTCCTGATGGAATAACCACAGAAGCTATTCAGGCCTGTGGGAAAACAGGAGTTAAATGGCTAACAAGACTTTTCAGTATAGCATGGGAAGAAAGAAAAGTTACAGACGACTGGCGACAGGCAATAATAGTACCAATTCCACCCCTCTCCCGATGTGTCTCCACTTTGTCGCGGTTGGGGGGGGGGGGGGGCGCTTGCGTGTCCCAGTGACCCCATGTGCTATGCCGATGGATGAACAACTACATGTCGGACAGCTCTTAGAATAGGGGCCAGCCTAAACGAGACAAAACCGGCGGCTCTGCAAGTAGACTGATGATAGCAGTCAAAGTCTAAATCAGGCTCACGATGCCACTAATTTTTGGTCCGGACACATACTTGAACGCTCCCAGTCAAGAGATATGGCTGAACGCCTCTAAGCCATAAACCCTCGGATGTGAGAGCCGGGCCGATACCCACCTACCGAAAAATGGAGGTGAGATGCTGAGCACGCTGCATGCTCAGTTCAGATACTTGTTCGAAGGCTCTCAGATGGGGGATATGAGGGATCCCCGGATGAGAGGGCCTGGCCGTTTCTCGTTCACTGCTGCACGAAGGTAAGGTGCTGAGCCGGCAGCACATGTAGCCTACCTCGTGAGCGAGTACTAAAGGTAGAAAACGTGCCCATGTCGCATGTAATTGTTACGAAAATGTCTGGATCTGTACTCATAGAGAGTTTAGTCAAAGGTCTCATTAACACGAAATGGAAAGCTTGGCTAGCGAATCCTTTGCGTGGTCCGAAGTCCGAAGCGAAAGCTTACCTTGTGGATGTCGTCCACAGACTGACCGTTCCTGGTTTGTGCGGGCAGCGGCGAGTGGCTAACAAAATGTCCAATATATGGAAGTGAGGAATTAAAGGAGTCATGAGCAGGATATGGCGAGTCCTCGGGTGAGCCCAGTCTCAGAGCAATACGTGCCGGCTCTGCAATTATGGAAGCCTCCTTGCATAGTGGGGAATGCCCATGGACTGTACCTGCCTTCCCTTGAGGGTTGACCGTGAAGTCGTTGACCGTTATACCTTGACCAGCTGAGATGAAGGCGACACCACAATAGTAAATGTCTAACGTGCCTCGAAACTCGAGAAAGCCTAACCTCATTAAAAATGCCGGCCGAAGTCGGAAGTGCCAGCTTACGGGTGGCAAAATAAAAATTGGCATGCGCAATTACGTCCGAGTGAAATGTCTATCGTGCTGTGCGAATGTCTCTGGTGCTAGGAACATAAGTTTTCCGAATGCCCGTTGGTCCCGGAACAGCTCTAATTGGGCACAGCGACAAGCACATGTTCGAATCGAAAGCTCGCTGAGTGGATACCGTCTACAGTTCGACCGTCCCTGGTTTGTGCGGAGAGCGGCCCATAGCGAACGAAAGGCCCAATACACTGAAGTGAGGAATTAAAGCAGCCATGAGCAGGACGTGGCGATTCCTAAGGTGAGCCAGCACCAGGGTGCTATGTGTCGGCCCTGCAACTATGGAAGCCCCCCCCCCCTCCCCCTGGATGGCGGATAATGCCCATGGACTGTCCCTGACTTCCACTGAGGGCCGATCGTGAAGTTTTCGACCGTTCTAACTTGACTGACCAGCTGGGATGTGGACGGCACCACAAAAGTGAGAGTCTCCCAGGAATGCTAACCTGTCAAAAATGCACGCTGAATGTCGGATGTGTTTGCCTAAGGGTTTCGGCCCAAGGGTGCCTAACCAGACACACCGCAATCACATCTGGAAAAAAGCAACAACTCCGGATGAACGCAAAGCAGAAGAAGAAGTACCAATATGGAAAAAGAAAGGCAATATGAGAGAGTGCGAAACATACAGAGGTATATCACTACTGAGCCGTATAGGGAAAATGTACGCAAAACTATTGGACCAAAGAGCTAGACCCATAGATGAACAACAGTTAAGCAAAGCACAATTCGATTTTCGGAAAAGTAAAAGTTGCACTGATGCACTATTTACACTTAGACAAATATGTGGCGGAGAAAAACAATCGAATATAGTGACAATTTACTAACCTCATTTGGTGTGGATTCCCAGAAGTGGCAGTGCTTAAGTGACATATTAGGTCACGAGAGAAATGTTATATTTTGTGGCGATTTCAACGCTAAAGGCAGATCATGGGAAAAAATTTCCTTTAACACACAGAAGGAGGAGCTCGAGACTGCACTTGAAACCATTGACCTGGTGTGTATCAACAGTGGCTGTGTCACTGGGACAGCAAGTCGTCCAGGTGATGAGAAGAGTGTTATTGATCTGGCACTGGTTTCTCCTTCACTCATTACAGTGTATAGATGGGGTGTCCTAGGGTACCACGGCAGCGACCACCACCCTTGCAGCATACTGGTGGAGAAAGGCAGAACAAGGCAGCACAAGTCAACGGTCAAGTCTTTCCAGTATGACAGTATAGGGCAAGAAGTGGTAAAATAAGGCGTGACAAGCTCAGAAATCTCCAGGGCAGGAAAAAAAGATGGAAGCAGCCACCTTGGTGGAATTTTAAGGTGGAAAAGGACTGGGTGGATAAGCGTAGTGCTAGAAGGAAATGGCGAAACGCCAAGAAGAATAGAATTGCCAATCCTAGTCCCTGCATTCACTTAGAAAGAGGGATGCACACAAAAGTTATCTATTTAAAAAAACAAAACTTGTTAAGGTGATTAAAAGTGAAACATAGGTAGAAGTATGTCAAAGAGTAAGCACAGACAAGTCACTGAAATTGTTCTGGCGACTACATAAAAGCATGAGTGGGGTAGTCAAGAATAAGAGTGTAGCGTAGCGTATACTACTAAGATGGAATATAGACCAAAGTAGATACAAAATAGTCTTCTACGAATAGAGAGTCTAACCACTGCTAAAGAAGCGATAAAAAGGCTCGCAATCCTAGACGGATGATTTTCAGAGTCCCAGAACGTATCACTACTTCTAAACAGTGCCAGGCGGAACGTTATGACTACCAACCGTAGTCAAAGAAAGACAGTATGCCAATGGATTCCTGCTAACGTGCCTGGATACAAAGTGAGCGGGACCCCCCCCCCCCCCCCTTCCAATCTAAATTATTCTCACGACAAGGAGGTAGACAGATTGGTATTTATATAATTATGTATAGACACAATACTTTCACTCGTCACACAATCTTATGATACTACTAGATCTAATTTGATAATGACAAAAGCTGGTTGTTACGTTTATAGCTACAACAGAAAACATTTAATGCTAAAAACACTGTGTGAGATCGACGGGGCACTCACTGTCACATAAGGGATACGCAGATCTCTGGTTCAGCTTAAATGTCTACAAGAATATTCTGTTCTATGGCAAAGTTCAATTGGTGAAGATGCAAATCGTCGACTTGTATACTTTGTCGATAGCGGACAGTTTAATGAATGCTGTGAAGTGGCAAACGGGAGGTCAGCCACTTAACTTCTGGTTCTTTGCCTCCTGAATAAGCTGATATTGGCTGACAGTCCGGGTAGTGGTATGGACACCACAGTCGGCTGTATCAGTGTGAGTGGTGCGTAGCTCAGTCACCGGTCGTGACTACGGCTACTGTTGATCAGGGTGCAGGCTCTGCGAATGGCATTATTGAGAAGGGGTGAATAATCCTTCAAGACAGAGTTGTAAAGTCTTTGTACCTGCACTATTCCGTCATGGCCTACACATGTCTCAAACAGAAAGTCTATGATAGCATGGGCTATCTGTCTTTACATACTATAATTCCTTATACTGAGATCTACAAAAGCACACTGATCTAATGGAAAACAGCACACAAATGATATTCTATCCCTTCTTCCTCATGTAGTTAAATCGAATATGTGTAACCACTCAGACGTTCTACTCTAAAGACTAATGTTCTAATAATATATATTCTAAGTCATGATTAATCGTGGAAACACACGAACCACACAATGAATTCACATCACATATTATCGGATAAATTAAATGGAATGAAATAAATTCACACGCCACAACTACGACGTCACGATATACATTAGCACACCATGAAATCTATGAAACAAAACCAGTCATCGTCCAAGTACTTGATGAATTAAATGGAAAAAAAAATCAAATCAGACACCACAACAATAACGTCACGATGTATATGATTCAACCATTAAATCTATGAACAACCACAAGTTATCTTCCATAGTTATGAGTTTAAATTCCAGCATTCATCATCCTTATCTTCAGTAAAACATTATTAATTATCCAGAAGATTTCTTAGCTAGGTTTAAGTTGTTGTTTTTTCTGTTTTGTTCGCATATCCTTTACAGGACATCGCTGTCAACATCAACAGCTTTCAGCTGATTGTTTATTTCTTGCAAGATTACGCTCAGTAGTTTGCCATTGCTTTCTGAGCGACCAGCTCACATACCGCGTAAGTTAACGATGCGGAGAGAACCGCTACCAATTCTCGCGCAACGTAACGTTACTCAGAGAGTGTACGGGATTACGGAGAAAGTCGTGTAACACCTATATCACGGAGACCGGCAGGGTTAAGATTACCTTCATTATAATCAGGACCGATATTGGGGCTGGATAATTCCCCCATGGTTTGATCTTGATAGTGGGCGATCTTGGACCACGTGTTAATAATCTGACTATGGTGAGTTTAGTTTAGTTTAGTTTAGTCGATGAACCAACATCGCGACACGCGGGTGTAACCCATAAGTGCTCCGTTCTTCTCCTAACTCAAGCCTGAGTCCGGAGAGACTCAGCTCTGTGCACTAACTCCGTAGCACCCTCGAGGATCCTTAAATACTTTGGCTAGATTTTTAATTCTTAATTTTGCCCCGGCAGCGACATTAGGCTACTCTTTTTCGATTTCCAACTGCCAAGGGAATTGTTACGTGCGCAACAATACACACGGGCGTCCGATCTCACTACCCAGATGCCGGGGAAATTTTATTGTTAGAAGTCCCGGTCCTTACCGGAGCATGAACCCGGGACCTCCAGCACTCGAGGCAGACACCATAACTCGAGACCACTCAGTCCCTTTAGCTAAGGTGACTATGGTGAGATCAAGATTAATAAATAATAATTAACCGTAACCGATTTACTCTCTTAACTAATTCCTTCGACTTACATGTGTGTGTGTGTGTGTGTGTGTGTATATACATATATATATATATATATATATATATATATATATATATATATAATATATATATATATATATATATATATATATATATATATATATAATGCAATGTATGTGGGTATCTATGTATGTATGTTATTTATGCGTTCACGAACGGTCCATCCGATTGAGATGAAATTTTCTACACGTGTTCTTAGCATTCCCGTGCAGCCAAGTGTCATAGTTTGTTAGTTTACAAACAGCTATTTACGTAATAAACTTTAATTTTGTAATTTACATTGTAATTTATAATCGAGGGGACTTAACTTAAGAAAAGTTAAATCAAGGGTCATAACTTTTAGTAGCATTGCTATATATTTTATATACAATTGTTGCATTGTTATCAAAGCTTTATAAAATGTTTGTCTACAGTTATTTACAGGCATATGCGTTATAATATATAATGATAACATCTTTAAGGCATTTTTAAAGTTTTTATAAAAATAATGCATCTGTTTTAAATACGTGAATATTTTCTAACTCATCTTTTTATTTTTCTTCGACATCTATACAGTCATCACAGCATTTATTGGTTTTTCATGATATCTTGATAAGTTTACGTTTAGTAGTTTCAGATTGCCCCATTTAGTTATTGGGATGAAGATTGTTCTCTTCCAATCCGTTCGCTATATTTCCGGGAACGGGAGCTTATCTGGGCGAAGCCGGGCCGGGTCGTCTTTTTTGGGAACGGGAACGGGAGCAGGGGCCGAATATTAATTAAATGAGACTCTCCCTGCCAGGGGCTGGACGAAGCCGGGCCGGGCTTCTTTTTTTGGGAACGGGAACGGGAGCAGGGGCCCAATATGAATTAAATGTGGCGCTCCCCGACAGGAGTTGGGCGAAGCCGGGTCGGGTCGTCTTTTTTTTTTTTGGGGGGGGGGGGGGAACGGGAACGGGAGCAGGGACCGAATATGAATTAAATTAGACGTTCCCCACCAGGGACTGGGCGAAGCCGGGCCAGGTCGTCTTTTTTTGGAACGGGAACGGGAGCAGGTGGCGAATATGAATTAAATGAGATGCTCTCCGCTAGGAGCTGGGCGAAGCCGGGCCGGGTCGTCTAGACAGACAGACAGACAAACAGACAGACAGATAGATAGATAGATAGATAGATAGATAGATAGATAGATAGATAGATAGATAGATAGATAGATAGATAGATAGACAGATAGATAGATAGATAGATAGATAGATAGCTAGATAAATAGATAGATAGATAGATAGATAGATAGATAGATAGATAGATAGATAGATAGATAGATAGATAGATAGATAGATAGATAGATAGATAGATAGATAGAGGGAGAGGGGTAGGTAGGCAGGCAGGCAGGCAGGCAGGCAGTCAGTCAGACAGATAGATAGATAGATAGATAGATAGATAGATAGATAGATAGATAGATAGATAGATAGATAGATAGATAGATAGATAGATAGATAGATAGATAGATAGATAGAAATCAAATCAAATCAAATCAAATCAACTTTATTAGGGTCACAAATTGGGCGCGCAGGCCCGTCTTACATTCGGCCCTTCCAATCACTCGTCTCTCGTTCATCAAGAGCATTATACATTTACATAGGAAGAAAAATAAACATTGTGAAATGAATGTTGTAAACATAAACAAGGCAAATTACCATGTAATGAGGCCCATCTCCCACGTACCCATACATCACCCCACCCACACACACCCCCACCTACCCACACACACGCACTCCAAGGGACACATACATACCCCACCAACCGACCCATCCCCCTCCCGCACATCCCCCACCCACACTCCCCTCACCTGTTCCCCCAACCAAATCACACTCGCCACCCACAAACATTCCCCCACCAACCCACATATTCCACGCCCACCCACATACACATCCTAACCCACACATCCTCTCCCCATCCACACCTCAAACCACCCATCACCCAGCCACATCTACATTGACCACATATTTCCCACCCACGCACCACAATCCCCCCTCCCCTGTAACAGTAAAGGGAGTAGTTTAGGAGTAAAGAGTTAAGGAATGCTGCGCATTCCTTGACTAGTGGGAAAACCATAGCTAGTGAACGTGTGTGCACGAATGAAGAAGTGTATCTAGGCTGGGACACACGTCACTTGGGGGTCAGCTAGCAAGATGGTAGGAAAACATGTAAACATCGGGATTTGAACCTACCATCATTATGCGGTAGTTGAACGATTCGACTAATAAAGAATGTTCTAAACAACGGAGACTTGTGTCCTATACGATCACGTGCCTTCTAACCTGTGTGTAACACCTCTACACTGTAATACAGGTTGATTTGGTGCCTTTGACCTCAAAGAGCAACATGGGATGTTGAGGAGAGAGTTACCGCCATGGAATATTGTTGTGTCTGGGCGTCTGGAGAAGGAAGTTTTTTAAGTAAATAATAATAAGAAACGCAACAGCTGAAAGCCCGCCCAGGGGTAGTTGTTGTGGGTTCTCAGTGTATTTCTGTTTAAAAAGGAGATCGATTTCTCAGGCCAGCTCAAAAAGGTTTGATTGATAAACTTATTTTTTTGAAAGACTGATGTTTTTATCTGATTAATAGTATGAAATAACTCGAGCACTGACCAACGCTAATTGTATAATGAGATCAAGTAATGCCGTTTTGCATCAAAATTAGTACACAAGTGTCAGAATGAACTCGCTGATTACATGTTACAACTTGTGAAGTCTCGAGGTACCAGAAATGATTTGATTTCAACAGAACGATAACCTGCTCCAAATAAAACTCCAAGTAAAAAAAAGAATGGTGAAAATTATGAGTTTTAACTCATTGGACTGTTGAAGGTGAAGTCAAGGTTATATTGCAAATTACATAGTTATTGAGTCGAGATCCTCAATATTCTCTACAGTTACTTCACTTAAATGAAAGCATTGATGAAAATTATCTCAAGTCAAAATTTGGTATGCTCAGTTTAAACTGACAGTTGTTGAAATGCCACGTAACAAATAAGGGAGTGGATAGCGTCAGGTTTAAATCCAATTATTCTCGACTTGATCATTTTTACGCTGAAACATGTGAAAAGGCCAGATATGCTGTTGGAAAGTGAGTTTGCTGAAACCGTGAGCAGTTGTCGGTTGAATAAGCGTGAAGGTGACCTTGCTTGACGGAGATTAAAGTCCAACGCTTACAGTACAGTCAATAGACCAAGCAATCAAGCAGTCTTAGATTGATCGAGCATTATATCGAGCACAATCAGCGACAGGAAAACTATAGAAAACTGACTTCGACTTCGATTGAATTAGGAAATCCAGAAGTTTTTTGTGTGTTCTGATCCTTTCAACGGTGTCGATTAGAGTCCTTTTTTTTGGTCATGGTATCAGGATCAATTGAAAATTTCTGCGTCAGGATTTCATTTAAATTCTTTTATCAGGATTCGTGATTACAACGGAAAATTTTCTTCGTCAGGATCTTCGATTGGAGTCTTTAGTTAGTATAGTTAGATAATAGGTAATATTAGAGTAATTAGTTGAACAGATTGTGTATTTGAAATTAATATTGTTTGAAATATTTTGTATATTGCTTGATAATTTCCATTATAGATTTTAGGATGGAACCCCAAGATTTTTCACAGGTACTGACTGGAGTTGCTGGGGCAATATCAAGGTTGGATAGTGTGAATAGTAGAACAAATAGAAATTTTCGAGAAATGCAAAGAAGACGTGGAGTTAATCAAACTAGCGCAGAAATTATGACACTGGTAAGAAATTATAGAAGACAACGTAGTCGAGGTATCCAATCGAATGGCCAGTATGATACCATTACGCCAAGGCTACGTCAAAGCTCAACCTGCTTTAGAAAACAACCGCTTTATAACAACGACAGAAACTGTCACAGATGGAATGTAAGCGACGTGACGAGAACACGAAGGTATGAAGAGAGACAACATGGCAAGCCAGAGGAAAATAGTTGGCAGAGACAGAATTTTTATAAGAAAAGATGGAACTGGAACTGGCCATCTAATAGTGAGGAGCAGAAAACATTACGAAATCAATGGTTTGAAATCAGAAGATTGAGATATGCACTCGCAAAGTCAAACAAAGGAGAAGATCAGCATCAGACTAATAGAACCTTAGCTGATGATCGACAGGTATTTTCAATTTTTAGGGGTAGACAGGAAAGAGAGACACAGACGCAGATGATTGAAGTGGTAGAACGGAACACACAGACACAAGTTGATACAGTAGGAAAGAGAAACACCGTTGCATTAAAGAGAGACACAGGTACAGAAGTTAGACAACCCAAGACAGAAGACAGCAGAAAGAAAATTAGAAAGAGTGTTAGGGCTAGAAATGGAAAAACTTTGCTCAGGTATAATCATGGATCTGGAACCGAGGAATCTTATGAATCAGAATTTTCAGACCTCACAGATTTTGATATAGAATGTACACCAGACAGAGATTTAAAAGGAATGATTAGGAACGATCCTGACTTGAGGCGAGATGTTTCCTCGTGCGGTATGCTTGGTGGTAGACAAGCAGGCAAATGTTTAAGTAGTGACACTTCGGAACAAGATAACAGTATATATGGCGGAAAAGTAGCAAAAGCCAGGAGACGAATTCCAAGGATGGGAGCAAATGATACTTTTAAAAAGAAAGTTGTTTATCTATTGGAAAGTAGAACACAAAAACAACAAAAGACTGAAGCAGCGGTGGACAAAACTAGAAGTCTCATGAAGGCATTAAGACCATGGTTATATGGAAATAACTAATACGTGCAGGTTTGAATATTTAGTAATAATAATTATTGTTCCGAAGAAATATTGTCAGGTGGACAGATTGTCAGACAATCGGTATATCCTATACCTATAGAGAATGGGAAACAAGTGACAACAGCATCTACTACAGCTGAACAAGAAGAAACGGTACCAAAAACAGTCATGACAGAGGAAAATAACATGTATGACGATTATATTAGTGAAGAATCAGACAAGGAAAAAATAGAACCTCCATTTATGAATACAAGACAGGCAGTAAAAAGAAAGTTGGATAGACAGAAAGAAAAAGAAATTAAGAGGCAAAGGAAACTTAGAGTGAATTCTTCAAGTGGTGAAGATATGCCGCTATTTGAAAATGTGTTGAGACGGCAAGACAGGAAAATTAGATTGGATTTAGAAAGGAAGAAATTAGCGGTTGCTAGTAATGGATATACAGATGGGGAACAAGAGATGGATGAAAAGTCAGAAACTGATGAAGAAGCTGATATGAAAGAAGATAGCTCTCCTCGGGAGGATAGCGACATTGATGTAGATATTGCACTTATCGAAAAAAATTTGAAGTTATTAAGAAAATGGAGAGGAGGTAGATAAATACCGTGGTAGAATATTCTGCAGATGGCAGATAGAAGAAGAAGTTAGACACGATATTTTTGTGTTTACAAAGAAGGTAGTTGGTAAATAACTTAAGCAAGAGTTGTTGGGAGGAATACACATAAGACTTATTGGTATATGTTTTATGATCAGGTTGGTTTTTAAGTTATATATGTTTAATTTGATTAATGTGTGGGGATAAAAATGATGTCAAAGAATGAGGGGATTGATATGGTTTAGTCAATTGTTTGAACTTCAATTGCGCTTTATGAAATGAATAAGTTAACTTAGCTGCTTATGTTTACAAAACTTTGGTTTTATTGAGTTAACCTGAGTGTGTTTAAATGATTAATAGTTTGACGTTCAGTTAGAAGAAATATGAAGTGTTGTTTTTTTTGGAAACAGATGACTTAAAGTAGTTGAGTCGTTTGCAATGTAAATGATTGGGTTAAAAATAGGAGCTGGGTTGAACAGCGTTTAATGGGAGAATATGGGGGGAATGCCAGGTTGAGTTTTGGCATTTAAATAAATAGATGTTGGAAGAAGAAGACTGTACTTAACAGTATACTAATAATTTGGAGTTTTTTTTTGAAGGAATGGTAAACTTGAACTTGACGAGGTGAATAATACAAAAGCTGGTAGTTTTGGATTAACATATTTTTTTGATAATAACAATTATTATTGACGGAAACTGAAGATAAATTTTGAAACTTTATTTTTATAAAGTTTTGAGAATGTATGGGAAGAGAAAGGTGATTACTTCTTACTTTTTTCCTTACTTTTATTATTTTAGGTGCGCACCTACCAAATCGAACTACTCAATCTAACTATTTTTTCTGTCTATCCTAGAATAGTGAGAATGTGAGAATGTGAATAAGGGAGAATTAAAGGATAAGGGGAATATCTTCAGTTTTGTCAATCATAATTTAGATGGTTTAAATTTTAAAAGCGGTTCGCTTATGGAGAGTTTTGTAGGGAGTTTTCTAGAGAACTTTATATAGAGTTTTGTAGCGAGTTTTCTGGAGAACTTTATAACGTCTTTTGTAGAGAGTTTCGGTATTCTTGTCTCTGGTTAGCAATTGGCTATGATGAGATAGGAGAATGAGAATTGAGTTAAGAATTATATGGAATTGTTGTTATTGTATAGAGATGTAGAGTTAAGGGGTTAAGAGTTGGGGTTGAGATTTTTTCAAGGAAAAATTCTCCTTGAAGAAGGGGAGGTATTGTAACAGTAAAGGGAGTAGTTTAGGAGTAAAGAGTTAAGGAATGCTGCGCATTCCTTGACTAGTGGGAAAACCATAGCTAGTGAACGTGTGTGCACGAATGAAGAAGTGTATCTAGGCTGGGACACACGTCACTTGGGGGTCAGCTAGCAAGATGGTAGGAAAACATGTAAACATCGGGATTTGAACCTACCATCATTATGCGGTAGTTGAACGATTCGACTAATAAAGAATGTTCTAAACAACGGAGACTTGTGTCCTATACGATCACGTGCCTTCTAACCTGTGTGTAACACCTCTACACTGTAATACCCCCCCCCCCACACACACACATCTCCCTAACTACCCATACATCCCCAATCCACTCACACATACACACACACACCCCACCACCCTACACATACATCATCCACCCACCCATACATGCCTTAACCCAATCCCCCAATACACAATCCCCCACCCGCACATCACATACATCCCCTACCACGCAATATTCCCAACCCACGCACCGCACACACACATATCCCTCACCAACACATCCCACACCCACATACCACCACACATCCCCACCTACACACCACACACATATCCCCCACCCACATACCACACAATAGTCCCACCCACACCCACACAGATACCCTTACCCATCCACCCTACATAACCCCACCCACACACCACAAAAATCCCCCATCCACACACACATACCTCACCCACACAATATCCCTAACCAACACACCACACACCTCTTCCCACCCACACACGCATTCCCTACCCGTCCACCAACACACACTCACTCACGCACACATCCTCCACTACGCACCCACACACCCCCACCCACCCACCCCCAACCAAACATCTCTCGATCACAATACCCTTACCCACACTTATCCTCCACCCACTCACGCATCCCACCCCGACACATGCACATCCCTCACCCACCTACACATCCCTAAGCCACTAACACACCCCCACCCACACATTCCCCATCCACGCACACAACTCCCACCCACACACGCCCACATACTTCCCCCAACCACCACACATCCCCTACTCACCCACACATATACCCCACCCATACACACATTTCCCGCACCCATCACACACATCCCCCACACCACACACTATCCCCCACCCACACACATATCCTCACCCATACCACCACACCCCCACCCACACACCATGCACACATCCCCCACCAACACACCGCACACATATCTCAAACCCACACACCATACACTTCTCCCCACCCACCCTTGCATCCCCAATCCACCCAACACAATCCCCTACCCACACAACCCCGCCACCCACACATAATTCCTCAAACCACCCACACATCTCCACCCACATAAACTTACACACACCCCACACCCATCCCATACATATATCCTCCACCCATACACACATCCCCCACACCCATTCCCACATCCATTCCCACACCCCTACTTTCACCCCCACACATCCATCCACACATCCCACCACACCCACAAATATCACTACCCACAAAAACCCACACACCCCAACCCATCCAAACGCATACCCCCACCCACACATCCCCCACCCACACATATACCCACACTCACACACATCCTTCACACACACTCACACCTCCTCACATCTAGACACATGCAAAATGTCTCACGTTAGCATTGAAACTAGTATGAAGCAAACTCCCACACTTTACTCACACACATACACTGACAATTGTCATGAGCAGTCTCATAAAATGTTAAACATGGAGAAAATGTGTACATAAAAAGTATGTGACGTAAACATAGTGATGCTCCCACACACAGAGATACACACAGAGAAGGCACACACACATACACACACACACACATACACACACACACACACACACACACATTCACTCTCATGCTCACTCATTCTGTCTCTCATTCACACTCACTGACTCTCTCACTCAAACTACAGTAATGTACATAAGTTTATATTATACATGATAAAATCAAATGGTATTTAACTGATAATATGACAGATGAGAATACACAAACATACGGATTCGCGTGTTACATAACATGCGTGTTACATGACATGCATCTGCTCAGCTCTCTCTCTCTCTCTCTCTCTCTCTCTCTCTCTCTCTCTCTCTCTCTGTATTCTTTCATATACACACACTCACACGCATGCGCGCGCTCTCACACACACACACACATACTATCACATCAACTCTCGCACTGTCTCACTCATCACACACAATCCTTCACACACACACTCACTCTCTCAATCACACTCTCTCACACATACACATACGCATGAACGCATGCACGCACGCACGCACACAATCCCTCACTCACTCTCACACATACACGTACGAATGCATGCACTGACACCTTCCCCTACCATTTCTCGCTCAATCACTCTCTCCACACACACGCACGCACACACACATTCACTCTCTCACTCTCTCTGACACCCACTTTCTCTCTCTCTCTCTTTCTCTCTCTCTCTCTCTCTCTCTCTCTCTCTCTCTCTCTCTCTCTCTCTCTCTCTCTCTCTCTCTCTCTCTCTCTCTCGCTCCTACACGCACACACATATATAGTGAACAATTATAGTTAAACAGTTATAATGAACGATTATAATGAACAATTAAAATGAACAATTTTAGATAGATAGATAGATAGATAGATATATAGATAGATAGATAGATAGATAGATAGATAGATAGATAGATAGATCGCCGCCAGGTTCTGGGCGAATCCGGGCCGGGTCAGCTAGTGTGTGTGTGTGTGTGTTTGTGTGTGTGTGTGTGAGTGTGTGTGTGTGTGTGTGTGTGTGTGTGTGTGTGTGTGTGTGTGTGTGTGTGTGTGTGTGTGTGTGTGTGTAAAGAAATCTAAAGAAATATGTTAGTTCCTAAGCTAAGCACATAATTAATATATCCTAACTCTAATCGTCAACTGAATAAATCGGTTTTCGTTTCCGCATGTGAACGCTCCATAGTTTTCGATTATTAAGTCTTGTGTTATAGCATTGTTTAATGACACGTGTCGGTTGCCCCTGCTTGCTTTGTGTTGTTCGTTGTCGGCAAGCAGCATGACACAAACATTGCATTAATTCTAGTATTAGTTATCTACTATTAGGTTTAATTATATTATCTATTTTCGATCCTCATGGCCTTTAGATCGCACAGACAAATTGACACACACCGAGAAATATTAACAAAAAAAAAAAAAGAATTATTCATAAACTACCATGAAACGTGGTTTGATCGGGCCTATCGGGTGAGAAGGATAACACTGGCTTTTATTAAGTTATTTTAGTAATTGGTACGGCTTAACAAGAGTCAGGAAAAAATGTATGTCTCAGACACAGTCAAGTGTTTCTTCTAGCCAGTTGATTTGCCATCTCTCACCGTCAGGTATCGTGATCAAATGAACGGTTTAGAGAATTCTGTTCCCGAACAAAAGAGCTATGTTCGAGACTTCCTGTGGCCACATTAAATGTCAAGGAAAATTGAATATAATTTTCAGCCTAACTTGATTACTTGGCGTTTACCAAACCCTACACAACATCTACTTTTCGGAGGGACGCTATTTAGTGTTATCCTTTGGATTTCGTGTGATTTCCTATGGATTCCCTGCGAATAGTGTTTTCCTGTGGATTATGTGATGTTATTTTGTGTTCCTTTTATTGGAAGTTTTCAAAAGATACATAGCCACGGACATAGGCAGGTGGTGGATGAAATTTTGAGGGCAGCCGACAGGTATTGTGGGTCATGGCCTCGAGCTTCACAACGGCAGACAGAGGAACTCTTCTTGAGTCAATGGCTGCGGTCTCCGACCAGTAAGGTCACTGCCATAGAGGAAAGTAACGGCAACCTACCTCTTTAAAAGTGCCTAGTATATCATGATTCGCTTAAAGACTGATCATCGCAAGACAAGGACAGAGACGTTAAAATTAGCAACTTGGAACGTTAGGACGTTAAATAAACAACGACGGAACATTAGAGAACATAAAACAAGAAATTGAAAGGGAAAAAATTAATATTTTAGGTATGTGCGAAACGAGATGGACAGGAGCAGGCATCAAGATAGAGGAAGATTTCAAGATTATTTATTCTGGAGGTGAAGATCGTCATAGAGGAGTGGCAATTATTTTGGACTGGAAAACAGCTAAATCTGTTCAAGGATATATGGCCGTGTCGGATAGAGTTCTACTAGTTAAATTAAGTGGCAGACCTTTTAGCATAAATATTATTCAGTATATGCCCCAACAGGAGAATCCAGTGAAGATAGTGTAGAAGAATTTTATAATGACATAGAGTCTGCCTTAAAGAAATGTAAAAATTCAGAAATAAACATCATAATAGGGGACTTCAATGCAAAAGTAGGAAATCAAGGGGATATACACACAGTAGGAAACTATGGTTTAGGAGAGAGACATGAAAGAGGATACAGACTCGAAGAGTGGGCAAAGAACAGGAAATGATAGTAGGAAACACCTGTTTCAAGCAACACCCTAGAAGATTATGGACATGGAGGAGTCCTGATAGCAGGATTAGAAACCAGATTGACTATATTCTGATTAGCAGAAGATTTAGAAACGCATTAACACAAGCAAAAACAGTTCTCAGTGCTGATTGTTATAGTGACCACAGATTACTCACAGGAACATTGAGGATAAAGTTGAAGAAAGTCAAGTATATAACAGGAAACACTAAATATGACTTGTGTACATTGAGTAATGACAAGGAAATACAAAACAAATTCAACATAGAAGTACAGAACAGATTTGAAATTTTGTCTGATCTAGAGATCCTATTCCAGGATGTGGATGATCAATGGGAAACGTTGAAGAATTCAATCAATGTGGCTGCAGAAACAACTATTCCAAAATTAAAGAAGGTGGGTCGTAAGAAATGGATGACTGAAGACATTTTACACCTCATGGAAACAAGAAGACTCAACAAAAATAATTCTGTCAAATATGAAGAAATTCACAGACAAGTCAGAATATTATGTAAGGAGGCAAAAGAAGCATGGCTTGGGGAAAAGTACTTAGAAATTGAAAACCAACACAACAGTCAAAATATCAAATTAGTGCACAAAAGAATTCAGGAACTTACTAATAAAAGAACAAGTACATCAACAGGGTGTCTAAAAACTGAAGATGGCAAAATCATTAATAGAAAAAGACCAGATTCTACATGTATGGACAGATTATGTGAAACACCTTTATGATGATAACAGAGACGAACAGTATGATATTAGATTTAATAATGAAGGACCGCCAATTTTGGAGATGGAGGTTCGAAATGTTCTTAAGCATATGAAAGCTGGCAAGGCCCCCGGTGCAGATAACATCACAACATAAATGATTAAAGCTTTAGAAGAATTTGGACTAGAGCAAGTCACCAGACTGATGAACACATTATATGATACTGGAGATATACCTCCTGAATTATGTAACTCTGTATTTATTGCAATCCCAAAGAAATCAGGAACCTTGGAATGTGATCAACATAGAACAATTAGTATAATGAGTCACATCACAAAGATTTTGCTAAGAATTATCATGCAAAGAGTGAGGAAGAAGATACAACCTGAAATAGGGGAAGAACAATGTGGGTTTGTAGAAGGAAAGGGTACAGTAAATGCTGTGTATATGCTGCGAACAGTTATTGAACGTGCTATAGAAGTAAACAAGGATATTACATCTTTGCTTTATTGACTATACAAAGGCTTTTGATAGAGTTAGACATGTCAACATGGTGGATATGCTTGCAGATCTACAAATTGATGGGAAAGACATTAGACTTATAAAAAACATATATTGGAAACAACAAGCTGCAATAAGGATTGATAATGAAGTGGGACAGTATCAGCAATTAAGAGAGGTGTTAGGCAGGGATGTGTGATGTCTCCAGATCTTTTTTCCCTATACAGTGAAAATATTTTCAGAAATGTAGAGGATATAAATGGAATCAGCATTGGAGGACGAAACATCAATAACGTTAGATATGCAGATGATACAGTATTAATTGCAGACAATGCGCAGGACCTGCAACAATTAGTAGATGCGGTTGTTGTACACAGTGAGCAACTGGGGTTAGAATTAAATTGTAAAAAGACTCAGGTTATGGTCGTCACTAGGAAGGAAGAAGTGCCACAATGTAATATACAAGTAAATGGAAATATTCTTCAACAAGTGAATCGGTACAATTATCTTGGAACAGTCATAACATCTGATGGGAGATGCCTTGAAGAGATTAGAACAAGAATCGCCATGGCGAAAGTAGCCTTTAGCAAGATGAAAAACATTCTGACCAATAAAAAGATGTCAATTGAAACGAGAAAAAGAGTGTTGAGGGGATACATAGAGCCTGTTCTTTTGTATGGATGTGAAACTTGGACAATGAGCAGTCAAGCTGAAAAGCATCTGATGGCTGCAGAAATGTGGTTTCTGAGGAAAATGCAAAGAATACCATGGACAGACAGAAAAACCAATGACCAAGTACTACAGGAGACAAATGAACATCGTAAACTGATTAGAGAAATTAGACGTAGACAAGTCAAAATTTTTGGACATGTTATGAGAAGAAATGGATTGGAGAACTTAGTGACAACTGGCAAGATCGAAGGGAACAGACCAAGAGAAAGACCGAGAGGAAAATACCTGGATGGCTTGGCCACATGGCATGGACGAGACAGGAACACTGAGCTGATCCACGACACTGGTGATCGAGTGAAATGGCGAGTCATGACCGCCCACGCTTTCCGGCATGGCACATGATATATATATACATATATATATATATATATATATATATATATATATATATATATATATATACTAGCTGACCCGGCCCGGCTTCGCCCAGGCCCTGGCGGGGATCTATCTATCTATCTGTCTGTCTGTGTGCTTGTCTGTCTGTCTGTCTGTCTGTTTCTGTCTGTCTGTCTGTCTGTCTGACCCGGCCCGGCTTCGCCCAGTTCCTGGTGGGGAGCATCTCATTTAATTCATATTCG
This sequence comes from Cepaea nemoralis, assembly GCA_014155875.1. Classification (NCBI taxonomy): domain Eukaryota; kingdom Metazoa; phylum Mollusca; class Gastropoda; order Stylommatophora; family Helicidae; genus Cepaea; species Cepaea nemoralis. The sequence continues at coordinate 148,528 of JACEFZ010017895.1, forward strand.
TGTGCGTGCGTGCGTGCCTGCCTGCCTGCCTGCCTGCCAGCCTGCCTGCCTGTCTGTCTGTCTGCCTGCCTGCCTGCCTGCCTGCCTGCCTGCCTGTCTGTCTGTCTGTCTGTCTATCTGTCTGTCTGTCTGTCTGTCTGTCTGTCTGTCTGTCTGTCTGTCTGTCTGTCTGTCTTCTCTTTCACACCCACAACATTGAATGAAATGTTGGGAAAACCTGATGTTGACCGCACACGCGGTCAACTATTGTTGCACATTTTTTTTTTAAAATATAATCATTAATTGTATACAAAAACAATGTTCTTTTAGTATTTTAACAGGCGTGCTGCGTGTATGGTATTTGTGTAGGTCTGTGTAACAGTGCGTTTGAACATCAAATGACATATTTACATAGTATGCATAAAGTATGAACCAAAAACAAAATTAACTTTAGAACGTCCTTCCATACACCATGTGTTCTCTTTCACACCCACAAAATTGAATGAAATGTTGGGAAACCCTGATGTTGACCGCACACGCGGCCAACTATTGTTGCACATTTAAAAAAAAATATAAACGTTAATTGTATACAAAAACAATGTCTTTTTAAAATAAAAATAAAGCATATACATTTTATACAAATGTGACTTTTGTACTGACCTTCTCCCGGCCAAGAGAATGGAAAAAAAAAATCCTTCGTACCTGTAAACACCAAGGTTTGAAGGATATCCAAGATATGCTGGGTTGACTGCGGCGTAATTCAAAGGATATTCAAAAGTTTCTCTCCCAAAAAAGTACAGAAATACAATATTCACGTATCTAAAATAAATCCATTATTTTTAATGAAAACTTTTTTATCACCTTGTTTATAACGGACATGACGGTAGAGAACTTCTGTAAACATACAAAAGATGAGTTAGAAAATTTTCACGTATTTAAAATAGATGCATCATTTTTATGAAAACTTTGAAAATGCCTTAAAGATTTTATCATTATATTATAACGCATATGCCTATAGATAACTGTAGATAAACATTTTATAAAACTTTCAGAAAAATACAACAATTATTTAAATTACATAATATAGCAATGTTACTAAAAGTAATGTCCCTTTATATAACTTTACTTAAGTTAAGTCCCCTTGCAATATGTTAATTATAATTTAATTAAAAAATAAAATTTTATTACGTACATAACTGTTTGTAGACTAACAAAATATGCCAGTTGGCTGCACGGGAATGAGAAGAACATCTGTAGAAAATTCTATCTCAATCGGATGGACCGTTCAGGAACGCATAAAGGACATACACACACAGACACAAACATTCTATTTTATATATATACTAGATGACCCGGCCCGGCTTCGCCCAGGCCCTGGCTGGGATCTATCTATCTGTCTGTCTGTCTGTCTGTCTGTCTGTCTGTCTGACCCGGCCCGGCTTCACCCAGTCCCTGGTGGGGCATCTCATTTATTTAATTCATATAAATAGTCAT